>JAVBHU010000642.1:0-17875 GCA_034768395.1 Linum lewisii | reverse complement strand
GGGATGATCCAAAGTTTTTGGGGGGAACCTTTTTTCCCCTTCTTTAACTCCTTGTATCGCAGCTTGATTCCCTGTTTTGGAACAACTTTGCCCCCGGAAACTGTACATGTAAAGAGGGAGGGTAAGGGGTGGTTCTTCGAGATGCAGAACAATTTTCTGCAGCTTCCTGCAAAAATTTCGAGCACGAAAAATGAGCCCCTTCTGAAATTGGAATTTGGCCCGTCAAATGCAGATGCAGGCTTTGAATGGATCAAAGGGGGAGGAGTTACTTGGGTCGAATAAAAAACCCTTGGGAGAACAAAGCAAAGAACATCTCTAGTGCTCCTAGTACGAATGTTCCGTAGGCATAGGTTTATATCGTTTGGGTTTTGGTGTAAAGCCCTTTGCGGTTTTGGCTTCCCCCTTCGGGAAATTTGTGGGGGAAAAGCTGGTTTCTGCAAATGCCCCGGCCAAATCCGGCCCCCAGACCTGAACCGAAAAAATCTCAGATGTAATTTGTTGAAAAACTCCGATTTCGAAAAAATCATTTGTATTAGTTTGGGGGATTTGTCTTGCTTTTTAGATGATCAAGTAACGAATTGATGAAAAAACCGTTTGGAAATCAACAATGGAAGCATAGTTTTTCTCCACGAAAGCTAATGACGTACTCTACCACTGAATTATATCTAAATGCCTTCTTCATAGCTCTGATAATCTTGTAGATGATACTGATTCAAACTCTTCCAATGCACAAATGAGCAACCTTGTTCATCTGCTATCACAGATACCAGATCCTAACAACCAACAATGGAGAATTGACTGAACCACTACATCTGTAATCAATTATCAACCTAAACAAGCTTCATGAAAGCACCTTAAGCAAAGCCTTATGAGCACAAACCTTATGATCCAACAGCCCAGCACCTCCAGAATCGATAATACAACCTCTGACCTTGTCCGCTGCACTGTCTCTACCTTGCAGAATGTCAAGAATGTAACCATACCTGCAAGCAAGAACAAATCACAGCTACAGATCACTTAATAACAAAGCAATTGCTCAAGAATCGTTTAAAACCTACGTCAAAAACCCAGTGTTGCTGAAACTGTGGAACAGCAAACAACGCTCTCGGCCATCTTCGATCCAGGAAATGAGCTCGCCGGCTAGAGCAGAAACCCGTCTCTCCACTCTCTCTCCCAAATCGAAACGAAGCAGCTCCCCAACCTCAACAACGAAGGTAATCGCGTGGAACCCTAGCGAGTTGTACCACTCCACGTACTTCCTGAGATGCTTCTGCTTCGCTCCCAGCCAGCCCAGCAAAACCACCGTCGTCGCCGGATCTCTCGGTCCTAGAAGTCTCCGATCTCCATTGATTTCAGTTTCAGAAGCTGGATGCCAGCTGAACACCCCGTCCTTCGACTTCGATTGAAAACTGCGACTGTTATTATGCTTAGTATAAGGATTGGAGAGATGAGAAGACGAGAGCGAGAGGAACAAATTGATAGGTCGTGAGCTCGGGGGATTGATTAGCGCGCAGCGAACAATGGCGCTTGAGCGATTATATCGAGGATTCACAGGCGATGATGCTTTGAGTAAGAAATTGGTGGATTTCACGCGATTGAAAACTCTCGCTGTGAAATAAGCTTCCATGGCGGAAAATTTAGATTTCAGAGTAGCTGAAGGAAGAAGAGTTGATGGCGAATCAATAAATATGCGAAGGCAAAGAACCGAAGAATTATGAAGGAAGCGGTTTTATATTTATTTTTCTTACTTTCTATTACTTTCAATTAGGGTTCATCAGATGAACTAATCGATTCAAATTACAAGCAAATCAGGACACAGAAAAAGCTAATCAGAATTCAGAAGACATCAGGGCGGCAGTGGCCGGAGATTGAGCCGCCGCAGAGAGCACGATTCAAGTGAGCACGAAGAGCGTAATTGTTAGCTTCTAGGGTTTTCATCTTCTCGTGATATTCAACCACCAATTTCTTCACAGCCACCGATTCAGCTTCCTTCTCATTCCTATCCTTCTGCCGCTCATACAGAATCGCCACCGCTCGTTTCAGCAACGAATTCTCCTTCCCCAAAACCTCCACTCTTTTCCTCATCCCGCCGATCTCCTTCTCCGCCACCGCCTTCTCCAGATCTTCCAACAACTTACCAGCTCGTGACCTAGCGTTGTCGACGCTCGTCGCCTTCGTCATCTCCGCCACCAGCAGCTCCGCCCAACTGGTCGGCGGGTCGGGTTTCGGTTCCGCTTCTTCTTGAAGGGAGAGGCGGCAGAGGTGGTGGATCGCGGCGTCGACATCGCCGCCGCATTCTTCTAGGGCGAGCTCGAGAACTGCGGCTTCCATGGCGGGGAACTTGGCCTGGAGGCGTTCGAGAGCGGGATTAGTGATGCGGTGCTTCTTGGTGAAAGATGATGGGAAGTCGTCGTGGCTGCAGTCGTCGAAGAGTCGCTTTTTGGTTCCGCGGATTAATGGAGTGCAGAAGGTTGCAGTCGCCGCCATGGTTTTTAATGGCGGTCGAAAGGGGCGGGAGTCGATTAGGGTTTAGATATAGGAGGGAAAAGGGATCGGAAGAGGGGCAATTGTTTTCAGAGCTTCCTTATCCTGCAAGAGATCGGAGTCTGCAACGGTCATGGAGTTTTGTATATAAGCTGGTCGCTGTGGCAAATCTTGAGGAAGAAGAAGGCTTATTGATCATTTTGGTCATAAACCTTTGGGGTTTATAACAAAATGGTCATAAACCTTTGATTTGTAACTTAGTGGTCATTAACCTATAGGTTTTGTAACAATTTGGTCAGTCTGTTAAACTTCATCCAAATTTTCTGTTAAGTGCTGATATCATCAAGCCAACTCAGCATTCTTTCCACGTCATATTTGCCATGTCAGCTAATTAATACCCAACCCAACTAACCAGTTGAACCTAACTCAATCCAGTCTAAACTAACTAACCCAAAACCAAAACCAAGGAACAAATCTAACCGTCTCTTCTTCCTCCCAATCTTTCTTCTGCATCTGAAAGTGAAACCTTCTCCATCCTAATTCAAAAACCAAAAGCACCACTAAATGGATTCCAAATCTCACCACCTGCATCTGAAACATTTTGCATCCTAACCCAAAAACCAAAAACACCCATAAATGGATTTCAAATCTCACGGTCGTCGGAAGAGGAGCTCTGCTATCATAGCAATCTAGATGGGACATCGGTGGGGAAATATCTTATCTTACACACACAAAATTGGCTACTCCCCGCAACCGCCAGTTACCTCGTCAAGGCTCTGTCCGGCCTCCGGTTGTCGTCTTCATCCCTTTCTTCTTACTCTTCCGAGCCTCCGAGGCGTAGCTACTCTCTGTCCTTCTCCTCCCCCACGAAGGAGTCCATCTATGCTACTGGGACAGGAGCAAGAAGCAGGCCGCGATTCTGAACGGGGATTACTTCAATTGCGTTAATTTGGTCAACTAGGCATGCTCGTTTCCTTACCATATGTACGCCGACTTGATGATGGCAAAGAAAGTTAAGGAGATTAGGGAGAGGCTTGATTGTTGTGCCAGAGATGGGAGGATGTTTCAGCTTCGTGTGTGATGATGAACTGGATTGAGCATTTGATTGTAAAATGCAGAGGCGTGTGTTCATAGATTATAATGTTCTTCAGATCTTCGATTTTAATCTATGGGATTAATTTGGGGACTGTTGATTTGTTGAGACGTGAGTGTCTTTGTGAACTGTAATTTTATTTTACATCAACGTTTTTTGTGAATGTATGTTGATCGGAGATAGATGGTGCCGGAGAAGAAAGATGGAAGGTGAAAAGTCTGGGTGAAGGTCAGAAGCTGGAAATAGAAGATGAGTTTGTGTAATTTGGGCTGGGTTTATTTTAAATGAGTTGGGTTGATTTGGTTAGTTGGGTGGAGTTTAGATTCAATTAGGTGACGTGGCAAGACCTGATGTGGAAAAAACTCTGAGATGGCACGCTGATATCATCACTTAACGCAGAAATTGAATGGAGACTTAACAGATTGACTAAATTGTTACAAACCTTATAGGTTAATGACCACTAGGTTACAAATCAAAGGTTTATGACTATTTTGTTATAAACCTCAAAGGTTTATGACCAAAATGATAATAAGCCGGAAGAAGAAGAAGGAAATTATTAAATAAATTAGCCACCGACTTTACTACTAATAAAAATCAAAATAATGACAAATTATGTCGATAATTAAAATTAATTATCGTTCTAATCTAACGGTTCCTAATATTAGACAAAATTCATTAGCGAATTCTCTCAAAACATTCCCGGGCCTAGATTCCCTTGGTCCCAAATAGTTAAAATATAGGTATTTTCTGTACAAAAATATATTAAGCTCATTGTATTTTATGTATCGAGCACATGGTCTACTACCATCCTGACTTCGCCGTTGACAACATGTTTGCCAATAATGAAGTGTAATTTCGATGTCAACTCATAGATGATAGAAACTATCGTAGAGGTTGTGAAGTCCTTGCGAGCATATTTGTTGGCATTGTTCTATTGTAGTGAGTGTTTGGACAAAGTCGCATCATATCTTACTGACAAGAGGGGTTGGTTACCTAAACGGTCACCAAACTATGGGCTGGATAACCTGGTAATCATCAAACTCACAAAAATTTTCCTCACATCAGCTGACTTCAGCCCCATTATCCAATCAGTCGCTGTCGTCTAACGGACATTCAAAATTTTGTCTAACAACTTATGTGGACACGCCAATTAGGCTGCCACGTCGTTTAAAGTCCACATCATCCCCTATCTACCCCTAACAAAACTCATACACCTAATTCGATTACCCAATCGGTTCTCATCAAACCCAAACTCAATCCCAATCCCCCTCCTCCTTCCTCCGACCTTCACCACCCTCCTACCTCCTCCTCACTCCCCATTCCCCCAATCTCGAAAATACGTCTATGATATGGCTGTGTTTTGTAGCAGCATCCTATTTCTGTCTCCTCCCCCTACAGTAGCAGCAACCGATTCCTATAGCGGTATCCTTGAAAGTGAACAGTGAACGGAAAATCGCAGAAATGGAAGTGGAAGTTCTTGACGTCAGCTTTCAAATGTGCTCTTCAGGGTCGTTTCGGCTCATAGATGATAGCAACTATCCCAGAGGTTGCCAAGTCCTTGCGAGCATATTTTTCGGCACTGTCCTACTGTAGTGAGTGTTTGGGCAAAGTCTTAACACGGCCTCTTTGTGTTTTACAAACGAAATTTGGCTAATCAACAGGTAAAAAATTGAGGTGTTACATGGACTCAACTCTTTGGGCCAGTGACATCCATGGAACACTACAAAAAAAAAGGGGTTTAGCGTCGGTCAGACGCGATGACCGACGCTTGATGGGCCCAAGTTGAATTCGCCCTCGAACACGGTCAGGGCGGTCCGTCACTCCAGGGCGGTCCTCTGTCCGCCTCAGCGAAAGGATCACCTGTCGCATCTACAGGAGGCCACCGCCCATTACTGTTGACAGTGACTCGCTGCGGCCCACTCAGAGCAGGACACGTGGACCCTGCCACACCAATGGGACCTATAAATAACAGGGTCCCCCATTCAGAAGAGGACACGACAGATCTGGGACCATACGCCTGATACTACAAGCTTCCGCGCTGTACGCTAAAGGCTATCGGTTCCGCCCACACAAAAGGGCTCTCGCCCGGTACTTCTCTGTAACCCATTCTCCCTACATTATCCCCGTACTCGCCACCCTACATTTACTAACCCCTTGCACGTCTGCCTTGCAAGGTGCCATCCGCCGAGACACTCCGAGGACGGATTCATTGCCTAACCTCCAAAGAACCACAATATTGATCCACCGGTCCAACTGGGCGGATCAATTGGCGCGCCAGATGGGGGGCAGCTAAACGTTTTGTTCCCAAAAGACAAACAGCATGCAGAATTTGGAGGAAAATCCCACGAGTGGAGTCCCCACGGAAACGCTCGTCACCCCGGCCAAACAAATCATATCGGCGGGTGTCCCCCGAGATCCTCGTCTTTCCGTAGACCCACCCTTGGGAACGGCTACACAAACACCCCATCCAATCCGCCCTCTAGGCCTTGGATTACTACGAGGGGAGTCCCACATCCCCCCTCCGTTGGAAGATAGAACGGCGGCTGATCCCGCTGCTGGGGACCTAGCGGCACAAGTAGCCGATCTACAAAGACAGAACGCTGAAATGGCAGTGATGATGAAGTTCCTGGTGGCCAAAGCAACCCCCGGAAATCGCACCGAGGGCTCGTCCGGCGGACTGGCAACCGGCATGGCGGACTCGGACGAAATGTACCGACTGTTCCTCCCTCGCCACCAGTCAGGCCCAAGGCAACTCGCCATGCGGCAGCCTCTGGACAAGAGTCTCCTCAGCTTTCCTCCCCCACAAGGATTCGTGCCACCAGCAATCAAGGCGTACGACGGAACTGGGGATCCCGACCAGCATCTGTTAACATTCACCATTGCCATGCAGATGTTCACGGCCCCGGACGCTACCTACTGTCGTACGTTCCCTGGAACGTTAACTGGAGCGGCACTAACCTGGTATGGAGGTTTGGCAGAAGGAATCATAAAGAATTGGGAAGATTTCTGCCAACTCTTTCTCCACAAGTTCTCAAACCAAAAGGAGGCGGGACGCAACTTGTCCGCCTTCTGGAACTTGAGACAGAACCGGTCAGAGACTCTTCGGCAGTACTACGAGAAGTGGGCCAAGGCGGTCGCAGCGGTGCCCAACCTCGCACTGGACATTGTGCTCCACCACATCCAAACCACCACGCTTAGCACCGAGCTGGTGAAGGACTTGGTCCGGAGAAAGCCGAAAACCCACACCGAGTTGGAGACATGTATCCTCCAGTGTGCTGAAGTGGAAGAGAATGTCGCCATGATACAGGGCGGGTACGGGCGCTCAAGCGATCAGAACAGAGACAAAGGATACCAAGGGCGAAAAGAGAAACGCCCAGACGACAGAAGAGACAACCGCCCTCACGGAGAGGGAAGATCGGAACAAGGGTACACCCCCTGTCGAATCAAGGCGAAGGCTCATGTACGTCCTCCAAGAAAAGAAAGGAGGATTGCGGTGGCCGGCCCCGTTACCCAAAGCGGCATTGAAAAGGGGGAACCCAAATGAGTATTGCGAGTTTCATGGGCAGAAGGGGCACGACACGGAGGACTGCCGGGAACTCCGCAGTGAGATTGAGCGAGCCATAAAGAATGGTGACCTCAAGGAATTCATCATAAGTAACCGAAGGAGAAAAGAGCGGGAACGCTCAGAATCACCAAGACAAAGAGAAAAGGAAAGGATAGAGACACCCCCTCCGAAGGCGGGTAGGCACGCGCCCCCCAGAAAGGCGAGTGTTTTCGACAGAATAACGGATGAGGAAAGTCCGGATACCCAAAAGGAGGGCGGAAAGCCCAGATACAAGAAAACATGCAGCATGATTTTGGGAGGAGAGGAGGATACGCCCCGAACAGAAGGGTCGTTGGTGAATGTTCCATGGTCAGACAGTCGGATAGAGAGCCGCCATTGACGTTCACATCGGCAGATTTGCGCGGGGGAAGTCCCAGCACCCAAGCGATGGTGATCCGTGTCATCATTGAAGACACTCTAGTAGAGCGGGTGCTAGTGGACGAGGGCAGTTCGGCGGATATACTCTCAGCCGATGCTTTCAGCAGAATGGGACTAGACCCCGCCCTACTCAAGCGTTCTAAGATCATGCTGACTGGCTTCGCGGGAAATGACGTACCTGTACTGGGCGTGATCACCTTACCCATCACATTGGGGGACGACGATCACCAGGAAACAAAACACATAAAATTTTACGTCACCAACTGCAATTCGGCGTATAACATGATAATGGGGCGGCCCAGTTTGGCCGCTTTCGAGGCAGTTTCCTCCACAGTCCATCAAGTCATGAAGTTCCCTACGGCGAGAGGAATCGCAGTAGCATGGGGAAACACTCCATTAGCACGAAAATGCTATAGGGTGGCTCTCAAGAAAAGGCGAGGCACGCAATACAAGCAAAAATGCGAAAGAAAAAAATAAATGGGCGGATAAAATCGAATGCAAGAAATCTCAAAGAAACCTACTTGCTTCGGCGGAGGAAGACGACTCAGAATCAGAAGGCATCTTCGGTAAATGTTTTGGAAGACGGCGGACAAGGGCAAGGAGTTGTAAGGGTAAGGCGGACAAGGAGGACAAGGCGGACAAGCTCAAGGAAATTGGAAAGGAAGGGCGGAAGCTCTCAAGAATTTCGTTGACAAGCTGAGGTGCCGAAAGGAAGGGGGGAGAACCTCTTTTTATACTGATGACGTGGGTAAGCGAAACGTCGCCGAATAAAATCGAGCCACGTGACCCCCAGGCAGTGGGCGAATAGGCTACTAGCCTGCACAAAGGAAAGAAAGCGTGCAAAAAGGGTGAGACATGTGCAGGTTCACCTCAAAAGAAGAGCTCCACCCGTTTCAGTCACCGGTAACAGCATCGGTAACAAGTTAGAACTCGCCCCCCCATGGCCAGGGCGGTCCTTCACTGCAAGGCGTTCGAAGCAGTTCCATAATATCGCCTCGAAGCCTCTTACGGCCTCGAGACCATACTGGGGGCAATTGATGGGCCCTTGGGTTGTATCCGCCCTCGCACATGATGAAGACGGTCCATCACTCCAGGGCGTTCGAAGCAGTTCCATAGTATCCCCTCGAGCCTCTTACGGCCTCAAGACCATACTGGGGGCAATTGATGGGCCCAAGTTGAATTCGCCCTCGAACACGGTCAGGGCGGTCCGTCACTCCAGGGCGGTCCTCTGTCCGCCTCAGCGAAAGGATCACCTGTCGCATCTACAGGAGGCCACCGCCCATTACTGTTGACAGTGACTCGCTGCGGCCCACTCAGAGCAGGACACGTGGACCCTGCCACACCAATGGGACCTATAAATAACAGGGTCCCCCATTCAGAAGAGGACACGACAGATCTGGGACCATACGCCTGATACTACAAGCTTCCGCGCTGTACGCTAAAGGCTATCGGTTCCGCCCACACAAAAGGGCTCTCGCCCGGTACTTCTCTGTAACCCATTCTCCCTACATTATCCCCGTACTCGCCACCCTACATTTACTAACCCCTTGCACGTCTGCCTTGCAAGGTGCCATCCGCCGAGACACTCCGAGGACGGATTCATTGCCTAACCTCCAAAGAACCACAATATTGATCCACCGGTCCAACTGGGCGGATCAACGCTAAATTGAATAATGTCGGTCGACGGAACCGACGCCAGATGTGGTGACGTTAAACTTTAGCGTCGGTTTTCGGTCGACCGACGCTAAGACACGGACCGACCGACGCTAAGACACGGACCGACCGACGCTAAAGCCACTTGGAAATCACACAAAAAAAGTAGCTGCAGCTACTTCCGATCTTCCTTCTTCTTCGTCCTTCTTCTTCTTCTCCTCTGTTCTTCTTCATCCATCTTCTTCTTTCTTCTTCCTTCTTCTTCTTTCTTCTTCTTCTTCTCCTCTGTTCTTCTTCGTCCTGCGTCCTTCTTCTTCTTCTTCTCTTCTATTCTTCTGCGTCCTTCTTCTTCTTCCTGCTTCTTCTTTCTTCTTCTTCATCTTCTTCGTCCTGCGCTCTTTTTTTGTAGTGGAAGGAGTGAAACAAACTAATTTTCGAGAAAGTTACAACGACCCCATACCCGCAACAAGTAGTCAATGGAACTAAGCATGATGATAAGCTCTAGAGTGAAACTTTCAGAACTAATCTCGATGGGGGGTGTACACTAACAAGCCACAAGCAACAAGTACATATGTTTGTGAAAAAAGAAGTACACTTTGGCAAACAATAGATTGTGGAAGTATATTTCTGTAAAAGGTATAAAGTTTAGTGACTGTTTGTTATAGAAAAAAAAATTAAAACTCGCGCAGATTTGCACCTCAGGAGCAAAATCTTACCGAACATCAATCAACGGCCGAGATGCATCCAAGACCAAGCGTTGAAATCGACGGCCCACTGAAGTCACAGTCTCCCCGTTCTTCGCCCACCTTTGCCTCTGCGGCATTATTAAACTGCGAAGAATGGAGCATTCTTCATCGCCTTTTCTCTTTTCAACGTCCACTGTGATTCTCTGTAAGCCTCTGCTCCAACTCAGTCATTTTACGCCTTTTTTCTTTAGTCAATCTTCATAGCTTCTTTATGCTGTCAACTTTCTGCTTTCCGATTCCATTGCACCCGATTATGATTTCGTGCTGTTCCTCTGTCCGATCATCTAGATTCAGTTGTTTGCTGAAATCGCATCCAATCCTTAAGAATGCGGGTGGATTCAGCCGATTTGTTGATACTGTTTCATTGTATGTTAGCATGAAGGACTCGCAGCTTAGATTTAGCTCCGAGTGATGATATTCAGTGAGGGACCGCATTTGGTTACCTTCGGTGCTTCTCAGTCTGAAAATTGAATTTTAGATCCACGATCATCTATCGTTTTTTTCATTGCTTGTGTTTCTGTCGATTGCTAAAGAATGGCTAGCCATCGTTTGTATGTAGAATTGTTGAGTTTCATTTTTCTGTACTGTGTTTCGATTATCTTTCGCTACAGGCTTTGTTTATACAGTTCTGATTCTCTTGCTGTGGATCTGATTCGTTAATATAACTTGTATGAAGGGGTAGTAAGCAATTGAGATGGCTGAAAGTAGTGGAGAAGCCGGAAGATCCTCACAATATGCTCGTCCAGCTCTTAACGAGAGGATTCTTTCTTCGTTGACACGAAGATCTGTTGCTGCACATCCATGGCATGATTTGGAGATCGGTAACTTTCTGCAGCTCACTGCAGTTATTTTGAAATTACATTGAACTTGTTTGACATTTTCTCCATTGCATTGTGCTTGATTTGACTATGTTCAAACTTTCATATTTATGTAGGACCTGGGGCTCCAGCGGTTTTCAACGTTGTAAGTTTTTGAAGATGTTCTGTGTTGAGTCTTTGTTGTGGTTAACTACTAATGGTTAGCTTTTAGGAACTATAGCGAACATATTGGTGATTCTTGATCATCATTTCAATGTGTTGTTGAAGCAGATACTTGTGCTTTATGGTTTAGGGGCTTTGTAATGAACAACATGAACTGAGTGGCAGGTCGTTGAAATAAGCAAAGGAAGCAAGGTTAAGTACGAGCTCGACAAGAAATCTGGCCTTATAAAAGTACGTCATTCGTTTCTCGTTGTCTTAATTTATTCGAGCACTTGGAATCTCTGCTTTGAATGACCTGTAATTGAACTTAACTGTTGTGACTTTTCTGCTACAATTCCTTAATATGGAATAGGTTGACCGCATTCTCTACTCGTCAGTTGTGTACCCGCACAACTATGGCTTCATTCCTAGAACCCTTTGCGAGGATAGTGATCCTATGGATGTCCTGATACTGATGCAGGTACCTCGTCTTACTGACTCCTATGAAATGAGAACAATCTTTCGATAAATACATCGGCTTCTGACTAAAAGCTTTGTACTTTTTTTGTGGTGCAGGAGCCTGTCCTACCGGGCACTTTTCTCCGTGCTCGTGCCATAGGATTAATGCCCATGATTGACCAGGTGAAAATCCTTTAGTAGTTCCTTAATTCCTTTGCTGCAAATTACTGAAGTCTCGTTGTATTTCCTCGGGTTTCATTTCATCAATTCATTTGCACATCGCTCATTTGGACCCCGTTTAGTAGATAAGCAAATCGATAACACAAAGTTTATCCGCAGGGCGAGAAGGATGACAAAATCATAGCAGTGTGTGCTGACGATCCCGATGTCCGTCATTACAGGGACATCAAGGAGCTTCCTCCTCATCGGTTGGCTGAAATCCGTCGCTTTTTCGAGGAGTGTATCCATTCATAGGAACTTTTTCTCCATTCATATAGTTTTATCACTGCCATCCACATAATGTCAAAACTGCAGAGCCTTAACTGAGCATGGAATGAAACAGACAAGAAGAACGAGAACAAACAAGTCGAAGTCGAAGACTTCTTGCCACCCGAAGCTGCCGTTGACGCCATCAAGTATTCCATGTAAGTTAGTTAACACTTCTAAATGCTCACTTACCAATCTCGAGGGTGGTGTGACTGTTCGTCCATACGTTATAGTGTGCCTCTGACTTATATCGACTCGTTCCACTGTAGGGATCTCTATGCATCATACGTCGTCGAGAACTTGAGGCAGTAGCTTCGCTTTACGAGGACGTGAAGCTGGAACCGAGTACAAACTATTGGAACAGAAGCTCACTGCATTTTAAGCTTAATTCTTGTTTGTTACTTACTGCTATTACTCTGTAATCTCAACTTTTAATTGGTGGGTTCATTCACCACAAACCAGTACTTATTATCTCTGTCTTCCCCAATGCTCTATACAATTACAAGAATTGCTCTGTTGCTAATGATATTCATGTCCAAGTTTAAGTTTGATTTTCGTTTGGGTTGATCTCAGAAATTGATTGATTAATCTTCTTAGCACTCATTTCAAGGAATATATTGATCACAATATCGAAATTTCGGAGTGATTTTTTTGTTGGAAACCCGTTGCTAATTCACCCATCTTTCATTCATAATCAAACGTTCTTCATATACACCATGTTGGTCATAAAGTAATAATCAGTAAGATATTAGGATCGCTCCGCTCAATAAGGAAGCATCGGGTAATAATGACCTCCATTAGCAATATAGTCCGTTGCATGATTACTCTCTTTTATAAACGTGTGAAATCCGAACCTCTTAGTTATGTTGGAGAAGCTCATAAGCACAGAAATGGTAGTTGCATGAGTGTGATTGTCAACACCGTCAATCTGGAGAAGAATAGCTGCACACTAAGAGTCCAACTGGAATTGAATTTTACGATAACTCGTTTGGTTTAGAAATCAGATAAAGTTTGAGTCATATAATACTAATTGCTTGTCTAACATGACCACATGACGTAACCATTTTAACAGAAAATGCAACATAATCAAACAAAATAGTACTACATGGTTACAAACTCCAAACTACAATAACTACAACGTTAGATTTCAAACTTGAGTTACCGCGCTATTACAAACCCCAAACTCAATGACCATAATTGTATTTAACCCATTGACTTTTCAACTCAAGAAAAGTCCACGAATTTGCCTCTGACTTTTGACTTTTCACCTCTGGTTCGTTGGCCCCCAAGCTTGAAAGTCAAATCATATGAGTTGACCAGTCCCACCATTTTCAATCAAGAAAAGGGTAGGCAGCTTCTTCTTCTTCATCATCTGATGATGCTGACTCATCCTTCACCTACCATTCCCCTCTATATAAAACCCTAAATTCCCCTGCAACTTTTTCCACAACCCAAATCCAGCTTTCTTCAATCCTCAATCAAATCCAGCTTTCTTCAATCCTCTATCAATTCAAACCATGTTGAGATCTCTAACCACTCGCAGAACCCAGTACAGAACCTACGACAAACTACTCGACGAATCTTCAAACTTCCTTCTTTCCAATGATCGAACCAAGCTTACAAGGAGCAGAACTTTTACCCGTTCAAGTCCTCGGCGGCGGCGGCTCTGCAGCTAATTACAAGCTAACCCTTAAGCTGAATCTGCCTTCTTTACCGGCGGCGAAGAAGCCCAACAGCAAAAGCCACCCTATTTTCAGCATGTTCAGCCGGAAGAAGAGGACCACTTCGAGGCCTGAGTTCGCTAGGTATATTCAGTATGTGAAAGAAGGAGGGATCTGGGATCATGGTTCTGCAGTTCCTGTGATGCATTACAAGTGAGATTTGATCAAAAGATTCTTGCTTTTTTTCCTGTTGGGTGTAGATAGATTTGGTTCTTGTTTTGTGTTCTTACTCTGTTTCCATGAACAGAGGAGCATGTTCATTGTAGAGTGTGGATTTTTTGAGACTGTATTTAGTGTTCATGGTACAATGGCCACGACCCAATTCACCTTCGAGTTGTTATAATTCTAGTAATATGTAAATTTTCGTATATTTATGAGATGCTTAATTGATATTCTTTTTTTTTTTATCGTAGTGCTTGGAGATCGACTTGGGTCAAAATGTTGGGGTATAACTAGATTGAGGCAGAGCTCGACTCGCTTACTCGCGTTGCTATTGATCGAGTTGGATGATATTAGAGTCCATTCCCTAGAAGCGATAGTAAAACATATTCGTAGTTCAAATTGGTGAGATGAGATTGTTGTATTAGACATGTCAAACGAGAAGTAAATTTTGTTGCTGACGTCTTGCTTAAGAAGGGCCAATCCTCGCTAATTAGGGAGGATTGACTCCCTCAACCACCCCCTGATGTTCTTGAGATGGTCGAGGCAGTATGAAATATAGAAGAGGGTCAACGCCCACCTCAGGTAACAAGGTGATAGAGTAATTGTTTGTAGTTTTTTGTCCTTTTATTTATTTTCACACACAAAAGAGTAATAATTTTTTTTATGTACGGTCCAGCGAATTTTGAGTTATACACAGTTCGGCTCAATGCCCTAGTAATTCTGGATTCACTACTCCTCTTGAATGATTAGGCTTAAGTGTCCTCTTTCCGACCATCATCTCTGACGACTAAACTACCGTCATCGCAACTCTTCAAAGATCGATATCATTTTTAATAAAAAGGTGACATTCGTGACACGACATGTCATGCGAAAACTTCGCCTAATAAGTTGTACCACTCCAAACATAACAAAAAAATTGATATACATAATTGTCATTTTATAATAAATTTGGTACCATCTTATAATTTATTGCCTAAATATTTTATGTGCTCATCTTTTTATTGAAAGTCTTCTATCATTTAAAAAAGGATAATATGCCGGGAGACCCCTATACTATTGAAAGATAACAAACATGCCCTCCTACTATTAATTGCAGCAAATAGGCCCTTCTACTTAGACCATATAACAAACAAGTCATTCCGTTACAAATGTGACAAACGGTGTTACTGAATTGTTGACACAATTGACACATCACTGACCGGTAGGTTGTTAGAGTTTCCACGTCAGCCGATTGGAATGTCAGCAACCCTAAATGGTGTCATTTTTAACTATTTGGATTATATGTTGCTAATAACCCTGAGTCAAAACGAGCCATTTAGGGTTGCTGACATTCCAATCGGTCGACGTGTAAACTCTAACAACCTACCGGTCAGTGATGTGTTACTTGTGTTAGGAATTCAGTAACACCATTTGTCACATTTGTAACGAAAGGGCTTGTTTGTTATATGGTCTAAGTAGAGGGGCCTATTTGGTGCAATTAATAGTAGGAGGGCCTGTTTGTTATCTTTCAATAGTACAGGGGCCTCCTGGCCTATTATACCTTTAAAAAAACATTTGTCACTTTCACTAATTTTTAAATTCCAGACCCGGGCCCACGGCCCACGACCAAGCAAAAAAAGCCTGCACGAGAAACCCATGTCCACGCAATTCCATCACGATTTTAACCCTCACCCGCCAGAACGTGTGCCCTAAGCATACCAAGAAAAAAGAAAAAAACACTTTTATTATCGTTTTCTTTTATCAATTATAAATGCCCTCGAAACTAGGAAAATAAAAGATAAAAGAAAAGGGAAAATAGTACTTTATCCCCTCTATTTTTTCAACTTAACAAATAGCCCCCAATACTAATAAATTGTTCTTTTTACCCCTCTTACTTAGACCAGGTTGCCGTTTGGATCCTCCCGTTCTAACTTTTGTCCTCGTAACGTTAAATCTGGACACATCCGTACCCGACATAGAGAGATATTGTAAGTAGGATACGAAGAGTTGGTGATCAGGGAGGTAAATTTGAGGAGGTATCACGAACAGTATAGTGAAACACGAAGGGTTTTACAACCACACATTTTATTTCGTCGATTTCCTCTTATCTAATTCTATATATTTATATTTCCAATTAAAAACCCTTCATAAGCTAATACATGGCTATTGGAGCTAAAGTAGTGCACTGAATGTGAATCAATTAATGTTACGAAGATGAAAGTTAGAACAGACGGATCCAAACGATAAAATGGTTGAAGTAGGAAGACGTAAAATGAGTAATTTATAGTATAGGACCTATCTGTTAAGTTTACAAAGTATAGGGGGCAATAGGCTTGGAGAATAAAGGCCAAAGTGAAAGAATCGAATTTCCTTTTTCTTTTTCTTTTCCTCTTTCTCCTCTGACGTTGGCAAAGAACAAGGTCGAAGAAAAAGAGGGTTTTTTCCAAAAATAGGCTTCGGCCAAATTCAATTCCAAAAATAGGCTCGTTATACGGTCAATTCCCAAGTAGGCTTGTATGTGCTGACTGGACGAGTACATCGCCAAATTAAGTGGCGATATCAGCTCAGCCCGAAAATCGCCACTTATAGTGGCGATTTTCAGAGTAAAATCGCCACTATAAGTGGCGATTTTGAGGCTGACAAAAGCAGCCCCCAAAATCGCCACTTATAGTGGCGATTTTCATAGTAAAATCGCCACTATAAGTGGCGATTTTGGTGCTGATTTTCAACTCCCCTCCCATCAACTGTTTGGCATTACTTGGCGTGGGAATCCTCAACAGCAACTAACACTAACACAGAACAATAAAATGATAGGGTACTCCTCTATTTATATTCCTCATTCTTCCCATTTTTTCATTCACTCCTCTTTCATGCATGCAAGAAACAAAGCAAGTAAGCTCCATTAATATTCTAGTTCATTTCCTATTCGACGTCCTTATATATTTTCACTAATTTACATACTGTTTTCTTGAAGGAACATTAATATTATCTAGTTTCTCGGTGACGTATATCATTCTAACTATCCACAGTTTGAAGGTATGCACGAAAGTTCTGTATTTTATATTGTTTTGTTGTTCTTAATATAAGCAACATTTTTACGTAAACGCATTCAACATATATGTTTTAGTAATTATTATAATTTCATATGTAAATACTAGTTGTTTTGTTGGCACGTTGGCCGAGTTACTCGTTGGCCAAATTCAATTAAGTATATTATGTTTCCATTTTTCATACATATATTTTCGTCCAGTTTGCAGTTACAATGGGTGAACCATTTGACCCTGTGATTTTATTTGCCCTGGGCCCGAAGAGGACAGCGTACTCCACGATCAAGCCAATCACCGATCTGAGCATATATGGCAAAATCGGTTGTACGCCAAACTAACAACCAATGGGAAATTTGGTTGTTAGTTTTACACTTTTGACAATTTTGCGTCATTTTAAATCCATGGCCATGCGTCATTTTAAATCCATGGCCATAACTAGTATAGTGGTTTCGTGCTTATTCTTTGCAGGGTCAACAGAGATTGCTTCACTGTAGACGATCTACCATTGTACCGCCCTACAACGAGTTGTACACCCCACATCTAAGAACTGTAGGTTGTACGGCGTTCACGAGCTTATGTTGATGAGGTTGGATCACGACCTCATCACTGCACTAATAGAGAGATGGAGGCCTGAGACACACACTTTTCACATGCCAGAAGGGGGGAGTGTACCGTGACATTGCAAGATGTGAACTTATTTCAGGTTTACCTATCAACGGCAAAGCCATCACTGGGAGGGCTTCAGGACCGTGGATACAAAAGATCTACGATTTCTTGGGCACAGCCGGCGTAGAAAGCACAAATAAAAAGGTTCGCAACTCAAGCTCCGGTGGTTGACGAAACTTTCAGTGCGCTACCACCCTGACCCCCACCCCCCTTGATGTAAACAACGATATGCACGTGCGTACATGTTGTGTCTCATTGGGGGGTTTTATTCCCCAACAAGTCCACACAATATGTGCACTTGATGTGGTTGCCACTTCTTCGGGACTTCACTTCCGCCGGTGGTCTTAGTTGGGGTTCTGCATGCTTGGCATGGTTGTACGAGAAATGTGTAGGGCGAGTCATATCGTGGCAGAGCAAATTAGTGGACCATTATTTATT
>JAVBHU010000641.1:0-17904 GCA_034768395.1 Linum lewisii | reverse complement strand
GAAAAAAAATAAACATAAAAACTTAAAAAAAGATGGAAAAGAAAAAGAAAAAAAAAAGCAAAACTGACATTTTGGCTCCCCGAACCGACTCTAAAACACTGAGTTCGAACAAATGAAAAACTGACTCAGAGTGGGTTGCCTCCTACGAAGCGCTCTTGATTAACGTCCTTGAGCTGACGATACCTGGACGATATTAGGAGACATCCAACTCAGGTTCTCCTTAATGCTAGCGTCGAAGTTCATGAAATAGAGCTCGGGGTATCTCGGCGAGCATGAATTTCTTCCCATTAGCATGAGTGAGCTTGTGTGTCCATCGGGAAGGTGATCGGTGATCTTGAAGGACAAAGAGTTCTTTTGAGGGATCATCCTCTGCAAGGAAGACGGTGGAAGGAATGAGAAGATGATCGGCTTCGTCTTCTCTTTAACCTCAGGCTTCATATCACCAGGATCGGTGATCGTCGGTGTTTCCCTGGGAGATGCTTTTGGCTTCTCCTTCTTTACTTTGCTCCGGCTTGGTAGCTTGGAAGGAAATTGGTGGTGCAGCTGGCTCGGAAGAGGGTGGAGGGACAACTGGTCTCCAGACCATTTGAGTCTTCTTCTTCTGGTTCTTCCTTCGGGGACCTGCCATGTTTCTTGTTTAGCGGTGGAAGAAGAGGCTTTCAGTTCCTTCTTCTTTGGCGGCTTCTGTGTCGTGGCTCCGGTCTTTGTGATGCCATTTGTTCAACACCTGTAGCAAGAATTGATCTAGGAACACTAGCAGAGACATCAGTAACGAGTTTACCGGAGTCAACTCCACAGTTTCAATAGCTAGACAGTGAGGGACTTCATTCTAGGAGTATATTTCATACCGTCCTTAAGGCGAAAAGTTATTGTTTCCTTACCAACCCTCAAAGTCAAGGAACCATTTGGAACGTTAATTTGCATTCCAGTTGTTGCCATGAAGGGTCGACCTATAAGAATAGTAGAATCCTCCTTGCTAGTATCTATGATCACATTAGTCAGCTAAGAACGTGAAAGGACCACATTTAGTAACAACGTCTTTGATCACTCTCTAGGTGTTTTCAGTGATCTATCAGCAAAGGCAAGTTGTATGCTAGTCGGTTCAAGTTCTCCTAGGTTCAATTTCTCAAACAAACTCATAGGCATAACATTGACAGACGCGCCTAGATCAACCAAACTACATTTTATCTCAGTATCATTAATAACTAGAGGAAGAGTGAAAGAACCAGGATCGGAACACTTAGTTGGATATGGCGATGAAGGTTTCTTGCTACGAGCGGCAGGATATCCTTCTTTGTTCCCCCAATACCAGTCTTGATCCTCGCGTTCGGTAGCATTGCTCTTGGAATAGGAGGCTTTACGTAGTACGGAGCAAGAGGAGGGTCATACTCCTTACGCGAGGGTCATACTCCTTACGCGCCTCTTCCTTTGCTTCCTTCTTCTCCGGAGCTTCATCGGTCCTGCATAATTTAGAAGAAGCATTAGTAGGCAAGTTTGTTGGATCTTGAATAGATACCATCTTAGCTTGCTCCTTTCTCAGATTCGGCTCGGTTTGGCTTGGAAGCTGGCCAAATGGTCGACCAGATGTTAGCATGCTAGAGATCTGGTTCACTGCCTGCTCAATTCTTTGACCGGATGCAATCTGTTTTTGGTTGAGGAGAGCTTGAGCTTTGAACTGACTATCATGATCGTCAAGCCTGGTGATGAATTGATTGAGCTTCTTGTCGAGTTCACTGACGTTGTTCTCCTTCTGATGCTGCTGTCCTGTATAGGTATTGTTCAGATATTGATTCTGGCGATTGCCATGAGCAGTTCCATAGTTACCCGGATTTCGGTGCGACGGCTGGTAGATGCCTCCCGACGAGATGGTTAGGCTTCTGATCCTGAGCTGGACCAGTTGGTCGGCTATTCTGGTTCTGGTTGGCACCGGCATTGTAGGGAGGTCGATCTTGGTAGTTCCCTTGTTTTCTGTAGTTGCGGTAACCAACATAACCTTTCTGATTATTACTGAAGGCTTGAGAAACAAAATTTACCTCTTCGGCAGACCAAACTTCTGTTTTACCAAACTTCTGGCATCGGCCTCCATTATGCGCACAAGCTCCACAGCACTCGCAATCAGCAACATAGACAAAGGCTGTCGGCGGCTTGATGGGCGTAGAAGACTTCTTCAGATGCTTCTCAAACTTCTGCCTTAATGGTTGCTTCGAGATCGAGCGTGCTTCTTGATCCTTTAGATTGTCGCTCCCAGTTTCTTGACTTGGAAGTACAGTTTGCTAAATGAAGAAGAGCAGCTTTAGGTGTAAGTGTAGTGCATTCCCCTTCAGCTAGGGAATTGACCCATTTGGCAGATTCTTCACGAAGACCTCGAGCAAAGATTTTAGCTAACTGTCTCTGCTCGAAACCGTGGTAAAAATAGTTGTAGAGAAGTTCTTGGAATTCATTCCAAGTATCATATAAGCTCGCTCCTTCCTTCTAAGAGAATCTAGTGATGTTGTCCTTGAAGGCTGTTGTTCTAGAAGGAGGGAAGTACTCTTCGACGAAGTCTTGAGCAAGAGTCTCCCAGTTTGTGTAGTAGCCCGGAGGTTTGCCAGTGAGCCACCTCTTAGCTGCGCCTTTCAAAGAGAACGGGAAAGCTCTCAAGCAAAGAGTGTTCTTGTCGAGATTCCCATTCTTGAAAGTGCCACATAGATCAATGAAATCCGCCAGATGTGTGCACAGATTTTCTAGCGGTCTGCCTTCAAATTGTAGATCCCTAGAGATCATAGTCAATAATGGAATCTTGATCTCATAGTCAGGATCTCCTTCGATGCGCGGTACGGCGATAGAAGATCAAACGCTAGTCGCGCTCGGCTTGTTATAGTCAGCTAGACTCTTTTGTGCACCGCCTGGTGGTGGTGGTTGACCGCCTGGTGGTGGTAGTGGTAGTTCATCACCCATCCTAGGAGATGGAGGAGGTGAAAATGATTCGTTGTTTGAAGCAGACGAAGATGACGGTGAAGATGGAGATGAGGAACTCTCCTTCAGTTCCTCGATCTTGATAGGAGTGACGGATGGAGGTGGATTGGTTCTGCTTCTCCTTGAAATTTGTGATTGTCTTGGTGGAGCAGAACTGCCTGGTCTCTCTACGCTCTTAGCCTTGTCGTTCTTGGCGCTTTGGAGACGCGTGAGAGGGCGGTGGTGCATAAACCTGTGAACAACCTACAAACGACAAAAACAAACAAAAACCAGTGTAAAATCAAAGTGGATGGAAAAGTGGAAGATGGAAAAGATCATCATCTTCTTCTTTGAACAGCTCTTCAGCGTCTTCTGTCATTAACTGCTTTGGTTGCTCGAGTTTGATGTCCGTCGCGAAATGAGCTCGTAGCATTGAAGAGATATTATCCAAGGCAGATTGGGTTCTCGACGAGCATTGTTGATGTTCATGAAGCATCTCTTGGTTATCTCTAGCGCCTCTTCGATGCTCTTGTTGTGTATCTCTTGGTGACCTTGTAGCATTGAAAAGATATTATCAAAGAGGGAGTCAAATCTCGCCATTTGTTGTTGTTGTTGATGTAACATCTCTTGGTAATCTTCCATATATGGTGCTTCATTGATGTATCGCTCTCGGTACCGGTCATCCTGTAACATCCTCGCCCAACCACGGGTATTGGAGCTCGAGTCGGGACGTTCGAATTTGAGTTGGGTCGAGTTTAAAACACTTTGGGGGTGAATTTGATGACACGTGGGCCATGTGTCATGCTTTAAGTGCTAAAAAGGGGAGTTGAGGAGTTCTTCACCTTTTTCATTTCCTCCATCTTTCCCCAAACCCGTATTTGAAGAAGCCAAAAACCCATTTGGGTCAATCCTTGATTCCGGGAGTTGTAGAGCTCCGATTGACGATCCGTTTCTTGCTACGCGTTTGTGTCGGCGAGAGGAAGAGATCGCTAGTCGTAGTTCTGGCTGGGTCGGAGTAGGCTGCTGTCAGTGAGGAGGAGAGGAGCTACGACTTTGGAGTTGTAGAACTTGGCCGTTCGGGTTTCGGGAGTCATTTTAGAGTCTCGTCATCTTCTCCAGGTGAGGGTTTAGCGTACGATAGGTAGTCTTGTCGGTGTGAGGAGTTACAATTCAGACTTAGAAAAATGTAGGGCCTTGCATGAAATTGAAAGAGAGTAAAAGGGGAAAAATTGTTCTGCAATTGATTGTTCTGTGAAATATGCTATTTTGATAATTGTTGGATATTTGTTAATTGATGGATTGGTTGATGATTGATGGCTGTTTGTGATGAGTTTTATTGGAGAAATTGATTAACATGGATGATGAATTGATCGGAACTAGTAAAGAGTGATAGGAGGGACGGGTCTGTGAACATGAGAATTGTGTATATTATGCTATTGTCAGTCTGTGGTTGCAGGAGGGTGGTCCTGCCAATGTGGGGTCACCCTTAATTGATGAACAGGTGGATGGCTCCACCAATGTGTGGTCATCCAATGAAGGACGTACAGGAGGGTAACTCTACGACTCATGACATGGCTTCCCCTGTACTTGCAGGTGGGGGTGGCCGGTGAGCTAGCCGTTTACCCTTAAATTGTTTGTGCCGTGGGAGGCGTTGAATGTCTTGCGATGTGTGGTTATGTGTGATGTGGGATTACTGAATGAGTTGGATTGTGTTGGTTCATGTGATGTTGGGATTGAGATGATGCTAGGTGTTGATGTATGAATTATGCGACGTGCCTTTTAGGTAGAATCGATGTTGTGTGTGAAGATGGATTTTAATGTGTTTAAGGTGGTAGACTTATGACTTATAATTGGCTAATAGAATTGGCAAGGGAAATTGTACGTGGAAGTGGATAATTGAATCGGTACGTGGAATTGACTTATTGAATTGGTTAAGGGAATTGGTGAACGGAATTGGGTGGTGTGATTGCATGAACTAGTTAAATTGGTGTTGTGTGATTGATTTGAGTGAAATTGACGTTGTGTGTGATGGTGATTGATAGTGTGTCTTTTGGTTACCGTAGTAAGGTTGGAGTCTTGAATGTGGATTGGTAAATGGTAGAGAAGAATGAGGATGTCGGAATTGTACGGTTTGTGGTAGGAATCGTGTTAGATGAAACTTGTGAACTAGATAGATTATGTGATTTAATCTAGTAATGCTTAATAGGAGAGTTGAAATGGTAAATTGAAGCTGTCGTGATTGTTACTGTTATGTGGTGTTGGGTGACTGGTGTGATTGTATGGTTGACTTGTGTGAGTGTATAGTTGACTAGGTGGCTAGAAATGGGAGTGCGGAGTTTAATAGACTTGGAACAGAATTAGGTCTTGCATGAACCCATGAGAGTAAAACTGAATAACTGTATTGTGATTGGCGTATGATGATTGTGCTGATCTATGTGTGATGTGGGGATTGGGATATAAGATGATAGCTGATGTATTTGATCTAGAAATGTGAGATGGGATGGGGTTGGATGCGATGAATTTCTATGATTGTATCTGTTATTGTCGATTGTGGTTAGACTAGAATTATATGCTGGAATTGGAACATAGAATTGGTGCATGGAACTAGAACATGAAATTGTGTTGTGAAATCATGATGTGGGATTGTGTTGTGGTTTTGTGATGTGGCATTGGGATGTGTAATTTGTGTAGTGGAGTTGTACAGTGGAATTGGGAAGTGGAATCGGAATTGTGAAATGGATTTGTGGTTGAATGGAACTGTTTGCGGATGAGTGTGATTGTTGTGGTTGCATTAGAGTATGATTGTTGTGGTCGCATTAAATGGAATTTAAATGATAGAACTGGAAGGAGCCAACGTTACCCCACCCGAAATACTGGTTGTGATTGAGTCCGATTCACTGGGGTGAATCCCTTGGCTGGGTTGCCAAGGTTGGTGATTTCTCCTTCGTGGAAGGATCCTTTATGGATGCGTCTGGTGGTATACTCCTTCGGGAAGGATCCTTTATGGATGCGTCTGGATGATGTGAAGGCCGGCGGGGGTAGCGGGGGAACAACTCCTTATGGCGCCTAATTAACTCACATAGATCAATGATTGTGTGGTATGTGTTAGTGATGAGGATGCTTGGTTATGTGAGGTGGTGTATGCGTGTTTGTGAGTGTCGGTGAAATAAGATGCATGTGCGATTCATGTGTGTGTGTGTGCATTAAATGTGGACGTGGGGTGCCTTGTGTTGTGGTCTATGTTGGATTGATCTGTGAATTGAATGGTTCGTTGTGCTGAACTGTGGATTGATGTGAATTATTTAGGTGTAGGATGGTGTTATGGACTGTGAACTGTTAATATGGGAAGATGCCTAATAACTCACTTAGTAGATTGGAATGTAATTTAGGATTTTGTGTAAGACGATTGTGTATGATTGTTGTGTGACGATTGAGATGACGAGTTGACTTAGGATGCTTCTGATCATTGAACTGTATGCATTGCGTTTCTATTGTTGAACTATATGTATGGATGTAATGTTGAACCGTCTGAATGATGCTCTTTGTATATTGATGCTATTGTGGATTGAGAATGTTGAACTGAGAACTGCACCTATGTGATCGCCTAGACTGTGCATGTTTTAGGGAATTAAAATATGGTATGGTTATGTCTGATTCCATTGTGGTTGTGTGTGCAGAGTTTGGAATCGCTCTTCTAGGCTAGGTTCGGCGCATAGTTAAACCCAGTGGGTTCACTCAGTTTCATTAGGAAGCTGATCCCCCCCCAGTTTCTCTTTTCAGGGTTCGGTTGAGTTCGGAGGAGTTGCAGGTTGGAGTTGTGAAGTGAAGATTAGAAAGCTATCGTGGAGTGACCATTGTTTTAATTTTAGATTTCAGTTGACACTTTTGGATTGGGAGATTTGTAATCGTTTTGAGATTTGGTTTCGGATTTCGGTTTTATGTAATGAAGGCCTTCGGTTGTCTTTGAGATTTTATTTAAGAGTTGTTTCTATTTCCGCTGCGTTTTACTCCTTTATTTAAATGCTGTATCTCAAGTAGCACTCAAACTGGTTCGACCACGGGTGAACCCGGGTCGGTTTGGGATGGGTGTTACAAGTGGTATCAGAGCTGGTTAGTTGCTGCTATGTTGGTGATTCGTCTCTTCTTCTGGAGGAGTAATTAACCTCAAAGGGAGAAGGGATGAAGCATCGGCACAGGACCGACTTTCGGGGATTTTCAAACTGTTTTGAAATGGGTGGGAAGTTTTGAAAGGAAAGTGTTGTGAATTTGAAAGGAAAGTGATTTGAAATGAAATGTGATTTCTGAAAATTGGTCAACTGAAACGTTTTGTGTCCTCCTGTAGTGAAGAGGGTGTCAGAGTAGTTTGGGAGTGGAAGTGGTAGTAGACTAGGAGGTTGGTTGGAAGAGTAGAGCTGTTGTAGATTTTAGCTAGGTTGGTGGAGTGTTTGAGAAGTGTGAAGTTCTACTCGGAGGTGTTAGCTGGTAGTATTCTTGCTTCCTTGAGTTGTTCCTTGTTGTGCTCTTGTGTTGCGGCGTTATGCTATGAATTGTGGATTCGTTGCTAGAGCGAGTTGGGTTGTGATTTCGGGGACGAAATCTTTTGAAGTTGTGGAGACTTGTAACATCCTCGCCCAACCACACGGGTATTGGAGCTCGAGTCGGGACGTTCGAATTTGAGTTGGGTCGAGTTTAAAACACTTTGGGGGTGCATTTGATGACACGTGGGCCATGTGTCATGCTTTAAGTGCTAAAAAGGGGAGTTAAGGAGTTCTTCACCTTTTTCATTTCCTCCATCTTTCCCCAAACCCGTATTTGAAGAAGCCAAAAACCCATTTGGGTCAATCCTTGATTCCGGGAGTTGTAGAGCTCCGATTGACGATCCGTTTCTTGGTACGCGTTCGTGTCGGTGAGAGGAAGAGATCGCTAGTCGTAGTTCTGGCTGGGTCGGAGTAGGCTGCTGTCAGTGAGGAGGAGAGGAGCTACGACTTTGGAGTTGTAGAACTTGGCCGTTCGGGTTTCGGGAGTCATTTTAGAGTCTCGTCATCTTCTCCAGGTGAGGGTTTAGCGTACGATAGGTAGTCTTGTCGGTGTGAGGAGTTACAATTCAGACTTAGAAAAATGTAGGGCCTTGCATGAAATTGAAAGAGAGTAAAAGGGGAAAAATTGTTCTGCAATTGATTGTTCTGTGAAATATGCTGTTTTGATAATTGTTGGATATTTGTTAATTGATGGATTGGTTGATGATTGATGGCTGTTTGTGATGAGTTTTATTGGAGAAATTGATTAACATGGATGATGAATTGATCGGAACTAGTAAAGAGTGATAGGAGGGACGGGTCTGTGAACATGAGAATTGTGTATATTATGCTATTGTCAGTCTGTGGTTGCAGGAGGGTGGTCCTGCCAATGTGGGGTCACCCTTAATTGATGAACAGGTGGATGGCTCCACCAATGTGTGGTCATCCAATGAAGGACGTACAGGAGGGTAACTCTACGACTCATGACATGGCTTCCCCTGTACTTGCAGGTGGGGGTGGCCGGTGAGCTAGCCGTTTACCCTTAAACTGTTTGTGCCGTGGGAGGCGTTGAATGTCTTGCGATGTGTGGTTATGTGTGATGTGGGATTACTGAATGAGTTGGATTGTGTTGGTTCATGTGATGTTGGGATTGAGATGATGCTAGGTGTTGATGTATGAATTATGCGACGTGCCTTTTAGGTAGAATCGATGTTGTGTGTGAAGATGGATTTTAATGTGTTTAAGGTGGTAGACTTATGACTTATAATTGGCTAATAGAATTGGCAAGGGAAATTGTACGTGGAAGTGGATAATTGAATCGGTACGTGGAATTGACTTATTGAATTGGTTAAGGGAATTGGTGAACGGAATTGAGTAATGGAATTGGGTGGTGTGATTGCATGAACTAGTTGAATTGGTGTTGTGTGATTGATTTGAGTGAAATTGACGTTGTGTGTGATGGTGATTGATATGTGTCTTTTGGTTACGTAGTAAGGTTGGAGTCTTGAATGTGGATTGGTAAATGGTAGAGAAGAATGAGGATGTCGGAATTGTACGGTTTGTGGCTAGGAATCGTGTTAGATGAAACTTGTGAACTAGATAGATTATGTGATTTAATCTAGTAATGCTTAATAGGAGAGTTGAAATGGTAAATTGAAGCTGTCGTGATTGTTACTGTTATGTGGTGTTGGGTGACTGGTGTGATTGTATGGTTGACTTGTGTGAGTGTATAGTTGACTAGGTGGCTAGAAATGGGAGTGCGGAGTTTAATAGACTTGGAACAGAATTAGGTCTTGCATGAACCCATGAGAGTAAAACTGAATAACTGTATTGTGATTGGCGTTATGATGATTGTGCTGATCTATGTGTGATGTGGGGATTGAGATATAAGATGATAGCTGATGTATTTGATCTAGAAATGTGAGATGGGATGGGGTTGGATGCGATGAATTTCTATGATTGTATCTGTTATTGTCGATTGTGGTTAGACTAGAATTATATGCTGGAATTGGAACATAGAATTGGTGCATGGAACTAGAACATGAAATTGTGTTGTGAAATCATGATGTGGGATTGTGTTGTGGTTTTGTGATGTGGCATTGGGATGTGTAATTTGTGTAGTGGAGTTGTACAGTGGAATTGGGAAGTGGAATCGGAATTGTGAAATGGATTTGTGGTTGAATGGAACTGTTTTGCGGATGAGTGTGATTGTTGTGGTTGCATTAGAGTATGATTGTTGTGGTCGCATTAAATGGAATTTAAATGATAGAACTGGAAGGAGCCAACGTTACCCACCCGAAATACTGGTTGTGATTGAGTCCGATTCACTGGGGTGAATCCCTTGGCTGGGTTGCCAAGGTTGGTGATTTCTCCTTCGTGGAAGGATCCTTTATGGATGCGTCTGGTGGTATACTCCTTCGGGGAAGGATCCTTTATGGATGCGTCTGGATGATGTGAAGGCCGGCGGGGGGTAGGCGGGGGAACAACTCCTTATGGCGCCTAATTAACTCACATAGATCAATGATTGTGTGGTATGTGTTAGTGATGAGGATGCTTGGTTATGTGAGGTGGTGTATGCGTGTTTGTGAGTGTCGGTGAAATAAGATGCATGTGCGATTCATGTGTGTGTGTGTGCATTAAATGTGGACGTGGGGTGCCTTGTGTTGTGGTCTATGTTGGATTGATCTGTGAATTGAATGGTTCGTTGTGCTGAACTGTGGATTGATGTGAATTGTTTAGGTGTAGGATGGTGTTATGGACTGTGAACTGTTAATATGGGAAGATGCCTAATAACTCACTTAGTAGATTGGAATGTAATTTAGGATTTTGTGTAAGACGATTGTGTATGATTGTTGTGTGACGATTGAGATGACGAGTTAACTTAGGATGCTTCTGATCATTGAACTGTATGCATTGCGTTTCTATTGTTGAACTATGTATGGATGTAATGTTGAACCGTCTGAATGATGCTCTTTGTATATTGATGCTATTGTGGATTGAGAATGTTGAACTGAGAACTGCACCTATGTGATCGCCTAGACTGTGCATGTTTTAGGGAATTAAAATATGGTATGGTTATGTCTGATTCCATTGTGGTTGTGTGTGCAGAGTTTGGAATCGCTCTTCTAGGCTAGGTTCGGCGCATAGTTAAACCCAGTGGGTTCACTCAGTTTCATTAGGAAGCTGATCCCCCCCAGTTTCTCTTTTCAGGGTTCGGTTGAGTTCGGATGAGTTGCAGGTTGGAGTTGTGAAGTGAAGATTAGAAAGCTATCGTGGAGTGACCATTGTTTTAATTTTAGATTTCAGTTGACACTTTTGGATTGGGAGATTTGTAATCGTTTTGAGATTCGGTTTTATGTAATGAAGGCCTTCGGTTGTCTTTGAGCTTTTATTTAAGAGTTGTTTCTATTTCCGTGCGTTTTACTCCTTTATTTAAATGCTGTATCTCAAGTAGCACTCAAACTGGTTCGACCACGGGTGAACCCGGGTCGGTTTGGGATGGGTGTTACACATCCCACCTATTATCCTGCATAATCAAAACTCAAAAGCACTACCCTGGTAAATCATGGAAATATGGAGGAAAAATAAATGGTAAGGCGGAAAGGTAGAAGAATAAATGCCAACTCTTCTTTCAAACAATTAGAAGAATCCCTAGCAACGGCGCCAATTTGATGGACGTTGTAGGACGTATCAAATAACTACCAAGCTAAAAGCTAGGGTAGATCGTATTCCACGGGCCTTCTTCAATTGTCTACTCAAATATAAGGGCAAATTACTCAAGTTGAAACACTTTGTGCGTGGTGTGAGTTCCACGACTTCTAATCTAGAAAATGCAAGGAAATTAAAATGAAAAGTAAAAGACAGATTGGGAAATTGGGTTGACTTAACAAAGATGACAGGCAAGCTTAGACTTCGAATCCCCTTAGTTCGCCAGAGCATTGGCAATCAACAGATCAACGGATTTCAGTTCTCGGTCAATCAATTCTAAGACACCACCATAACTCCTGACCCTTAGGTTTAAGACTGGCGAACGTTCGCTCTATCCGATCTAGCTACCAAGATTAATTAGTCGCCCAGGTACGGTCACCTCTTGCGACGACTAAACTAACTAGTGGAATTACTAACGATTTATGAGTTACTCTTGCAGTGGATTAACCCTAACTGGTTCCTACGAAAGGCACACTCCAATGAATAGGTTAATTGTTCGATTTGATGTTTTAAAGTAAGGCGAGCGTTCACTTCTATCCTTAGCTTAACAAGAATCTAATCTAGGTGATCAATCCTGATAAGAAACATAAACAACGAAGAACAAATCAAACATGAAAGAGAAACTGATTGAACTTTGAATCTAATCACGTCGATCCGTGACCGCTTTAAAGCCCTGGGTCACTTAGGGTTCATCTAGTCTAAGCTCTACGAGTTTAGCTACTCATGTTCATAACAAAAGAATCAAAGGCAGAAACAGAGTTCATCATCAAAAGATAGAACAGATAGAAACTGTAAAACCTAATTAAGACGACTCTGGTAAAGCTTCTCTCTCCGGTAATCTTCAATCCTAGCTCCGAGTCTCCGAGGTGAAGGGATGGCATCAGGTTCTCTTCCTGGCTCTTCGAACTCTAAAACTCTGCTCCATAACTCGTGAGAATTCTGAAATTATGATGTATTATTAGGCCTCTTCTTTATTGGGCCGCCGGTTAAGTATTTATACTTATCCCTAGAATCGCCGGATTTTGCCTTGAGTTTTCGCCGAAAACTTGCTAAGTTTTCGCTGAAAACTTGAGTGTAAATGAAGGCTTCCGTCGGTTGATTCTCTTGTGATTTTCGGACATTAGGGTTCTCGGCGAAAACTTGGACTTTTCACCGAAAACTTCTCTTTGCGATATCAGCCGATTTCTTCTTGAGTTTTCGCCGAAAACCTGGTGGATTTTCGCCAAAAACTGTAGTGTAAATCAGGGCAGGATTTGAATTGACTTGATTGACTCCTTGGATCAATTCTGGTGCGGTTCCTCGAGGTTCCAACGCCTTAGACACGTCCTTGACTACTATATTTGATGGCAAAAACCTGTGCTAACATGAAAACACTAGAAAACCATCAAATAAACCCGAAACGGGCCAAAGTAACACAAATGGCACGAGATTGAGCAGTTGAGTGAATATTCGCTATTCTACCCTAAAAACCATGTCTTAAGCAAGGAAATGTCGCTTAAATGAGGCTGATAATCACGTCAAATCGAGTGTCATCACATACAGTTTTGCAAAATGTTTTCCTTTAACATTGGTACTCCAAGCCTCCTTAATTAGATCCATAAACTCTGGATGCTTACTCCAACACATGAAAAACTTGAAAGGCTTCAAAGCCCTATTAATCTCAAACACTGGCTCTATAAGCAGGGCACAGTGATCTGAAGACTTACAAGGTAAGATTGTTACCCTATTCCTCTGGAAGACCTGATGCCAACGAAGATTAATTAAAACTCGATCCAATCTCCTTGCAAGAGCATCCCCTCTCTATTGTTAATCCAGGTAAAATCAGGACCTTGTGCTGAATGTTCTGCAAGTGTTACTAATGAAATCTTTAAATCCTCCATACTTTGTAGATTTGCAGGTTGTCTCGAGGAGTCAGAGATGTCCAGGATAGCATTATAATCCCCTGCAATAATCCATGGCATCCCCTGGACAGACAACTGTAACAAATCCCTATAAAGATCTTTTCTTAGAACCTGGGAATTTGTAGCATACACAAATGTAATGTAGAAAGCATTAGGGAGATCCACCAAGCAATGCATCCACTGAGTACTCTTACTAATGATTTTCAGGGGAACAGAACTTCTCCACACCACACAGATCTTCCCCAAAGAACCCTCAAAACAAAACTCCTTCAACCAACCATGGAAACGTTCACTGAACAGCTTCTCAGTGTTGTGAACTCTTGTTCTGGTCTCCAAAACTTCAAAAATGTCTAAATTATAGTTATTAACTTAAGACTGCAACTCTAAATAACGATCACGTGTGTTAAAACCACGCACGTTCCACACCCAATTTTTCATCTTCTTTTGTTTTTGTGTCTAGTGATTATCCCTTTTGGGTATAACACCGTACTTTGACTCATGAATTCAGAGAAGTTAGCCTTTCGAAGGTTCTTAAAGCTACCCTCTTCTACTACCCTAAGAGAAGGATCATCCCCCATTACCTTTGAATGAACAGCAGCTGGAGGCGCAATGTCATTACCTGTGGAAGGCTCTTGCACCTCAACATTACTAACCTGAGTAGCTACAGAGTGTACAAGTTCCTCCGGCACATCACCAACTGTTTCATCATAAACCTCCTCCTCATCACTTACTAAAATACCATCTTCCTCATGAACCGAAGTAGGGCTCAGACCCCTTAAGGTCTGTTGGATGGGTGAAACCTCCACTTGCATAGAAGCTTTAGCTTCATTGCCTATCCCCCTCCAGCCTTTCCAGGTAGCCCGCTTCCAGGTGCCCCCTCCCTACCAGAAGGTTGTTTAGAGGCATTGCCTGGTGCATGAACTACCGAGACATAAGATTTTGGCTGGGAAAAAGGAGCATTCACCACCCTGACCTGCTTATCCTTCCCTGAATAAACTCTCAGCTCAGCATAATCGATTTAAATATCCCGATGCTCTCCACCTGTTAAAACCACACTTAAAATAGCCTTAACCTGATCAGAGAGATTTCTGATAACGCAAACCTTAATCAAGGCCATCCCTTACAAATTTTTAATGGGTTGTCCAATCTGACTAGCCAGCCAACTTATCCCCTTCGGCGTTACCAGAGTCGGTGGCACACTCTTAAAGGTGACCCAAACAGGTACCTCCACGGTGATGATTCAATGGGTTTCAATTCCACCACCCACATTTGGAGGATTATCGTAGCATGGTGGACATGCCATGACCGAGCTAACACCCATTCACATAGCTTCAAGGATGAAAGCTCAAGCCTTCTGAAAGAGTCGATATTGGAATCTCACTCTCATAGCCCCAAATACGATTAAGAACACTGCGGATAACCTTCAAAGGTGGAGCAGGCCCTAGAAACTGAGCAACGATCACCGACTGAAGTTTCTTGACACCTAGGTCAACCACTACTTTCGGGATATGCAAAACTCCATCAACCACCGATTCCTTCGATTCAGTAACAAATTTCAGATCATATTTCGGATCTGCTACCAGAGATGCCCATGAGGTAGCACCTTGAGGAGTAGAAGATGACGAAGAAGCCATGGCGAGCCGCCCGACAGCAGCTTCCCCTAAGTTTTTCACAATGGAACAGTAGAAGAATTGAGAGAAAGACACGCGCTCTCACGCGCTGAAAAGTTTTATCAACAAAAGAGCTCCATTTAACCAATTCATGGATGTTTGATTTGAACAAAAAAAAAAGGAGTCATTCAATAACTCAATTACCTCTTGTTTCAAATGATAGTTGCAACATGAACTTACTGAATTTCTGTTTCTGAATGAGATTCCATCAGTATTTCCTAAAGGCTTCTGGTGCTTGTGTTCTTCTTCCCTTTGAACATACTAAACTGATCCAAATGACTAGGAGGATGGATGTATATAATCTTCAAGTTTTTTAATTTCTTGCAAAATCTTGTATTCATCAGCATCGTCATCATCTAATGGATGCACCTTCACTTGCCGGCCAAGGGAAAGATAACTCATGATTGTGACATTATGGAAAACATTATAAAACCAATGAATTTCCTCAACTCACCAAAAAGGACTGAGATTCTCCATACATTAGCATGTGTTACAGATTCATGTTCTCAAGAGAAGGACAACCAAATGGATCATGTCACCATAGTTACACTTTCTCTCTTCATAAGCACCTTAGTATAAGTTGTGTTACTTTTCATACCTAAATGAAAAAAGGCCACAATAGTTGTAACAATTTGGTTAAACAAAAATTTCAACACTTTCCTTCATCTCTAACAAGTTCTATACAATCCTGAAGTGAACTCTGAACTCAAGTCAGAGAAATTTTATGCAAGTTTTATGCAATTTTATGCAAGATGGTGACAGTAGCATTTGCAATGTTCATTTGAATAGTGTGGAAACAAAATGACAATGGGATTCATATGACTCCGGAATATGGAGTTAAAGAAACGACAAGTAAACTAGTGGCAAACTGAAAAACATTTATACTGACCATTCCATGTGGAAGTAGTCCTGGTTTTGTTGATTGATATATCATATCAATATTATACCTTTACCACTATGGAGAAACCATTGGTGAGGGTTGACGTTTGGGAGCTTTACAGTATCAGTTCATGGATTACGGAGATAGAGAGGATAATCAGAGTACGAAATTTATATCCACCAGAAGGAGAAGGAGCACAAAGACATCTCTAACCCTTGTTTTCTAACCAAATGGATGTATATGTGAAAGGAATGCATTAGATACAAGCTAAAAATCTCTTGAATAATGACAAGGAAGAAAAATTTTACTTGTTTGTGTGAAAATGTTCAACTCTGAGATCTTCATTCCATATGAAAACATATTTGTATGACGCAACAACATCTGGGTGCAAGAATCTTTTAGCTTACCACTTGGAAAAAAAACATACAGTCCCTCATTTATCCTGATGTTGCAGTTTAATGCTTTCAAAAGAAGGAACCAATCAAGCATCAAAAGGTAACAAGACTCCACAAAATGAAGGAAAAAAAAAAAGTCAGATTGGTTCTATCCTGAGTTGACTTCCTATCTCTACGGATCAAAATTAATCAGCTCTCAAAGCTGCATCCTCCAAATCAACAGCTCCCCACGCTCATCGAGTGATGAAGTCCACAAACCCTCATAAAGCTTAGCTCTAAAATCAAAATTTAAGCTCTAGGATTCAAACCTAAAACCCTAGGAACTTATTTTCTCACGTCATTACTAGCTAGATCAATCAATCTAGAATATGAATCATTGCTCCGAATCAACTCCTTCCTAAGCTAATCAACTCATCAGTATCAGATAGCACATCATTAATCCTCAAAGCCTCATCTATTCAAATCTCAAATGCTCTTCCATGTCATTACTAAATCAATCAACCTAAAAACATGAACCAGCGCTCTGAATCAACACCTCCATTTGACCTAGTCAACACTTCACACAATCAGCAAAACCTCCAATTCCACGATTTCAAAAACACATTTCATCCAAAAAAATTTTTTGAAAACTTGTATTGTAACAGAAGCGCGTGAGAAGAGCTTGAATTCTCTGTGAAATTTTGCTAGGGTTTCTAGTCTCTTCCGTCGGTGGCTCTTTGGCGTCTCCCCTTTCTCTCTTCTTTCAGTTTATGGCTATTTGATTCCAATTCAGAATCATCGCCTGAGTACATGGAACCTATGTTTGTGGATGCTGCGCTCATGATACCTGAGGAGATTGTCGAGCTTGGAATTCAGAATATGAAGAGGTGTCTCATGGGTAAGTTTATGGGTGAGTCCCTCTACTTCTTCTATTGCAGTCGCTTGTAAATCATCTTTGGGGCAGAGATGGTGTCGTTTATATCTTGTTGGAACCTTCTGGACTATACTTAGTTTATGAATGGGTGTTTCGTACTGGTCCTTAGCATATTGTTCCATCCTGCTGCACTTCCAGATTTTGGAATATGATATGATACCGCTACAGATCCTACCGACGATGTGCTCGGTATAGGTGAAATTTCACTGATGTGTTTGCTCCTCTTTTCACTATGAAGGGGGTAAGCTCCATTGCAGGGCCGTTCAATCATTTTTTGAGGTCTTGTTCTAAAAAATTTATGTGGGCGATGTTTTAAATAATTCAATTTTTTTAAAATATAATGAATTGAAACTATAATCTATTATAGAAAATCATAAAATCTAATTAAATTACATAAATAAACAAACGATGTTACTAAATTGTTGACAAAAGTTGACACGTCACTGACCCGTAAGTTGTTAGAGTTACATGTAAGCCGATTGGGAATATCAACAACCCTAAACGACGTCATTTTTTACTATTTGGCTTAGCAGTTGCTAATAACCCTGAGTCAAAACGGAGTCGTTTAGGGTTACTGAGATTCCAATGGCTAACGTGTAAACTCTAACACGTATGGGTAGTGACATGTCAACTATGTCAGCAATTTAGTAACGCTGATTGTCGCATTTGTAACGGAAGGCTTGTTTCTTATATGTTCTAAGTAGCGGGGTCTGTTTGGTGCAATTAGTAATAGGAGGGCCTGTTTGTTATCTTTTAATAGCACAGGGGCCTCCCGGCCCTATTATCCCAAGTAAAAATAAGACAATAACAATTAATTAAGTTTCTGTGGGAAGCTTAAAAAACACTTAATTAAGTTGTTTGGCGGTGATGGAATTGGAAGTAGGGGTACCAGCTGTCATGTAAGAAACATAACGAGATAAAGTAATTATCAAAAGGCAACTTTATTGGTGTTTAATTGATATTGGTCATTGAAAATCGGAAAAGAA
>JAVBHU010000640.1:0-17914 GCA_034768395.1 Linum lewisii | reverse complement strand
ACCCATGTTAGTTGAAAATCTAAAAGCAAACAGCCCCAATTCATCAATTTCAATGTTCAGAGGCACGAGATGAGTATGATCGAACAAGAAGATTATCCAGACCCCAGTTTGCAGAGCCCCATTAATTCATCAATTTCAATGCAGCGTTTTACAAAATCAAGGCCTAATTGAAAGATAAGAACTTGACAAGTAGCCTAAGTAGAGAAGGAAAATGGAAACGCACCTACATCACTTATCGCTTTAACAATCGAAGAGACGAAGAGGCAAAGGGATCTATCTTTCAAGATGTGATATAACACCTGCAAAGTGAACCAGAAACAAAACATTGCACCACCATATACAAAGAGCCATGATGACATTTACAAGAACTGATTCTGCATTCCCGGGAGCCATATACCAACAGCGGAAACATCTACTATCAGCTAAGCAATCCCAATTGATGTTGTAGAATTGTTTAGTACATTTACTATAGGCTATTATTAAACCATTGCGATTTTCTCAATACCTATTTGTTAAACTTAAAATCTAAACTGAAAAAACTCTGCCTGATTTGTTAAACCATTAAGTCAATCTCAATCGTTTTCCTAGACAAACACCAATGCCAAAAACAAAGAATCCAGATCCAGCATTCACGCAGTCAATCAGTTCACCTCCATGCATAACATTAGTGTTAAAGCGAATTAGAACATGATAATTTTTTTGTAAAAGGAACAAGTCATTTCACTGAGAAGATAACTCTTCTAACTGGCATAGTCTTGTCAGTGGAGACAAAAAGAATGCATCAAGTTGAATCAAGCAACCAATTCATTTCATAAAGAAGAATTCAAAGCAAGCACTTGAATCAATTTGTCATGCACATAAACCATTTGAACCAAAGATAACTAAACTTGACATCAATCAAATTAATAGACCAAGATATATATAATGAAAACTGTCGGTGGAACTAAGCAACCAAAGAAGCATAGGCAGCAAAGTGATTCCCCATGTCATTGATACTGACCTTGTAACCACCTGTAAACATTGCACGGGAAGTATCTGATGATGCAAGGAGGCAAATCCTGTGAGCATATAATCGCTTCCCTGACACATAAAACCAATGTAGGTTCAGATGCAGGTATATATCAATCAATTAGCTTGTGGAATAAATCAACGAGTTAACACAAGATGAAGCTAAGTGAAGATATCCGTGTCTTACCTTCGATTAAGAAGGTTACATTAGATAATGTAGAGTTGTTGACGTACTGTTCACCCAGATATACCTACAGCCAGATAACAACCACAAACGTAGGATTTCAGTCTCATTATGAAAGTTGAGATCATAGCAGAATTATAATGTACGAACAAAGTAATTGAGATATACATGTGGTGTTGGTGACAAAGGAGCTGCAGTAATAGGAAAAAAGCTGCTTTGGTTGCCAACTTCTCACAACTCAAGAAGTTCGAACAGAGAATCCAATCCTGTTGTAGTGAGCACACGTTAATGAGAACAGAACAAGATTTTCATATTCCAGCAGTTCATATTCAAAGCTCATCAATCAATTGCAATCCGAAGTTGGAGAAAATGAAGAACTGAATCGGACGATGAATACGAAACACGAACAACAGAGGATAAGGAGCTTACGTCAACGGCGGCTGGGCTGAGGTCTCCGATAAGGAGCTTCCGTTTGCTACGCTGGGAAAGGGGATGCGGCAGAGTGGGGGATCGATTCTCGATGGGAACCGGGGGACGTGGAGGAGCTGGGGGCCGATTCCCGATACGAACGCCGCCGGTGGGATGAGCGGCAGACGAGCGCTGGAGCGGGGACGCGGCGGAGCGGGGACGCGACGGAGCAGGGGACGCTTCGATTGGAGACGGAGACGATCGGAGTTGGGACGGAGGACGCGGAGTCGAGCTGGGGTTAGGGATTGGAATGCTGGACGATGGTTTTGAGGCTGGTTTGTCACGGTTTAATGAATAAACCGTGATTGACTTGTCACGGTTAAACCAGAACCGTGACAAACCAGTCACGGTTTATTCATTAAACCATGACTGAGTTGTAAAGGTGATGGTTTGGACGGTGGTTTGAGGTTTGTTTGTCACGGTTACGGTATAAACCGTGACTGACTGTCACGGGTTTGGGTGAACGTGACTAATTTGTCACGATTATTGGTAACCGTGACAAATTAGTCACGGTTCACTAAAATGTGACCATTGTGCTATTTTCTTGTAGTGACAAGAGTACGATAGATCGTATTCCAAGGTGTTTCTTCTAATCGTCTACTCAAAAAAATTAACAATTACTCGGGTTTAAATCAAGTTGCGTGGTGTGAGTTCCCCGACTTTCTAAACTATTATAAAAGGAGAAGGAAATTGAATTAAAAAAATATAATGATTAATTGAGGTTGGTTTCAATTGACAGACAAAAACTTAGACTCGAATCCCCCTAAGATTACCAAGGCATTGGCGATCACAAAACCGGTGACTTTTCAATCCTAATTCACTCAATTCTTAAACACCGTCATAGTTCATTACCCTTAGGTTTAAGTCCACGAACATTCGCTACTATTGAACTAGCTACCAAGATCGATTATCCATCCGTGCGTTCACTTCTACAACGGATAAAAGACTAGTGCACCTGAATTGATTCTTTGAGCTATTCTTTGAAACGAATTAACCCTAAACGTTCCTACAAGAGGAATAATTCCAATGAATATGTTAATTAATTGGTTTGACGTTCTAAAACAAGGCAGATGTCGCCAACTATCCTTATTTTAACGAGAATATAATCTAGGTGATCAAACTAGAAAAGAAATGAAAATTGAAAAACAAAACAATTATAAATGAGAAAATATAGAATTAAGATCCAATTACCCCCGATCCGTGACCGCTTTAAAGCTCCGGGTCACTTAGGGTTCATCTAATCTAAGCTCAACAGGTTTACCTACTCATATTCGAAACAAGAGAATAAAAAACTAGGGTAGAATTCATCTTAGAAAGGACAAACAGAAACAATCTAAAAAAACTAATTGCGACGATTCCACGAAGTTTCGATCTCGAGAAAATCTTCAACTCCTACATCCGAGTATCTCTGGGATGAAAAGATTAGGAAGTAATCTCGCCAAGAGCTCCAGAAATCACTCTAACATATCTCCTCTGTGTGGGGAAAGTCTGAAAAATTAGATTATCCAAATTTGGGGTTGAATTGCTCCTTATATAGGGACTTGTCCAAATCTGACCCGGAATAGGCCAATGTATTCGGTGAAAACTATGAAGTTTTCGATGAAAACTTCTTTGCCCAATTTCAGCGCCAGAATTTGTAATTGATTCTTCATAAACTTTTCGCGAGAACTTCTAACTTTTCGGCGAAAAGTTTATTGAAATATTTTCCATGATTTCTTCGCCGGATCTTCTGGGTTTTCTTCAATAGGTTTTCGCCGAAGTGTTTAACCTTTACGTCGAAAATGTTCTTCTCTAGCAGTTGTGAGTGACTTCTTTGATCGTCTGACTTCTCCGGTGATCCTGGTCCTATCCTGAGGTTCTATCGCATCCTGAACACTCCCGATGGCTACTTACTCGATGGCTAACACCTGAGTACTAACACAAACACTAGAAAACACATCAAGTAGACCCGAAACGGGCCAAGGTACCCCTAAAATGTGTTTCAAACAATCGAATGTCGCTTAACTGGGGCTGATAAACACGACATTTCTAGTGTCATCAAATCACCCCACACTTAAGCTTTTGATTGTCCTCAAGCAAATTCAATTCAGAACACACTCAAGTTCACAAATGACAAGATCAGTTAAATTGAGATTCAATTCCTAACAATGATATTTACACCGTTACACTTAGAACAATTAACCTAGACATGTATACACATCAACCAAAAAAACGGTCTCATATTCTCTGCACACATCAGATAGCAATCACCAATCATGCACAATGCCGACCAAACCGACCAGACTTCCTCACACAGAAAATATTTAGTAGAATGGGGAACTCTGACACTCTGTATTTAGGGCCGTGTTTATGCTTTCAATCACTTTCTCAACCAAATTCTGTCATAGGTTTGCATTTCGACCACAATCTCCACCACGGTGACCACACAAGAAACTAGTCAAAAGGACTTGCGAAGGACTGTAATGATCCTATTCTACAAGGGCTTATGATGAATGAAGGGATTAATGATGATGAAGGGTATGGTCACTACAACATAACGGCAGTTTTGTCACAGGCCGTCTGCGACAAAAAAAGCGGCCTGTGACAAAGCTCGTCGCAGGCGTACAGGTTTGTCGCAGGCAACCGCCCGCCTGTGACAGCTTTGTCGCAGGCGGCCTGCGACAAAGCGTTGCCTGTGACAGCTTTGTCGCAGGCGGCCTGTGACAAAACTTTGTCTGCGAGAAGCTTTGTCGCAGGCAGCCTGCGACAAACAGCTGTCTGCGACAAGCTTTGTCGCAGGCAGCCTGCGACAAAGCTGTCTGCGACAAGCTTTGTCGCAGGCCGCTGCGACAAAGCGTTGTCTGTGACAGCTTTGTCGCAGGCCCTGCGACAAAGCTCATTTGCCTGCGACAAAACTTTGAATGACCCCCCCTTCTTCGACTCTCAGCGATCAGTTCTTCGAGCTTGTCTCGGAACAATCATCTTCTCTCCTCCGAAAGCTTCCTACTATTCTTCCCCCTTCGCCGACTGCTTCCTCCTCCGGTGGTTTCTTCCCCCTCTGCTGACCGTGTCCTCCTCCACCGACTGCTTCCTCCTCCGGCAGTTTCTTCCCCTTCCGATCGTGTCCTCCTCCTCCGACAGCTTCCTACTATTCTTCCCCCTCCGCCGACTGCTTCCTCCTCCTGTGGTTTCTTCCCCCTCTACTGACCGTGTCCTCCTCCGCCGACTGCTTCCTCCGCCGACTACTTCCTCCTCCGGCAGTTTCTTCCCCTTCCGCTCACGCTCACCAACAGAAGGTATTCTTGGTTAATCAACTGATCAAATTCACCATTATTCGACTTGATCATCCCCTAACTGATTATGGTATAATGTATGTTGTCTAGCTATTCAAACGGAGAATCTTCATTTGTTCATCAGATTCGGACGTTCGTTCATCTGTCCGAGTTAGTTAGGTAAGATCATATGTTCTTCATTTTGACTTTCTTTACTATTTCGTTTTCTGGTTCCAATACTATTTTCCTGATCTTTGAATTCGTGGTGATTTGCAGTTTGTTCTTGTTCTTGCGGCAGTCCGTCGGGTTTCTTTTTGTCATATCGTTCTTTCGAAGGATTTTCCATCTGGTAATTTGTTTTCTCTTAATTTTTTTCATAATTAATTAGAATAATTTTGTATTCTAATATGATTATCTTAAATTTTTTGTATCAGGTTTTGTATTATATTTGTTCTCGTAGAAGTTTTTGATTTCTTTCATCAATTTCCAGGTACGAAATTTATATAAGTAATTGGCCCCTTTAAAATATATGCATGTAAAGAAACCGATTTAAAGAAACTGATTTGATATAAATATATGCATGTTTTGCCCTTTTATAAGTAAAGTATTTACAACTACAAATTATATAAATTATAAATGCTTAAAATTAATTACTATGCATGAAAATTATTAGGTATAAACTATTCACCTTTTTAATTTATAAGTGAAATATATGCATGTAAAATATTAGGTAGTATAACGATTCTTTCTGTGTAATGTATAAGTGAAATATATGCATGTAAATTATTAGTACACTATGCACCTTTTTTATGTATAAGTGAAATATATGCATATAAATTATTAGTACGTAACTATTCACCTTTTTTATGTATAAGTGAAATATATGTATGTAAAATATTAGGTAGTAACTACACCATTTTTTATATACACGTGAAATATATGCATATAAATTATTAGGTAGTAACTATATATTTAACCACTTAACATTACTGTATATATTTACCAACTTACGTCAAACTAAGTTTGTAAATACAGTATTTGAACGATTAACTGTTATAATTAGGTAAACTTAGCGTAAAGCTAAGTTGATTACAATTTTTTTTTTCATTACTTGATAACAAATTAAAACTAACACTCATTAGTTCAATATAGATGGATAAGTCTTGGATTCGAAAGCCGCGTCATACTCATGAGTATTACGTTGGCGTTCAACAATTCCTTGACTTTGCAATCTCCAACGCAATTGATGGAGTCAATATACTTTGTCCTTGCCCAAAATGCAACTTCAAGAAGTGGAAGCCACGAGGTGAAGTTAATCAACACTTGCTGGCAAAAGCATTTCCATCTTCATACGATGTATGGAATTTGCATGGAGAGTTAATCACCGACTTCGGAGACATCAACTTCTATACTTGAGCCAGAACTAATCATTCATGATCAAGAAGCAACTCCGCCATTACTGGTTGAGGAACAACCAGTACTTGAGCCAGACTTATTCCAGAACATGGTCAATGACGCATTTGAAATACAGGGGTCACATGATAACCCCAACGTGCGTCTCGATGATGATGAATTCTCACAAGGAGGCGATGTACCAATGCCAGATTTACCTAGCATGCAACCAGATGATGAGTTCTTCCGCATATTGAAAGATGGTGAAGTGCCATTATATGATGGTTGTACAAGTCATACCAAGTTGTCTTTCATGATCAGCTTATATCACATCAAGTATATGCACAAAATCAGTGATAAAGCAATATCAAAGATACTGGAGTTGCTTCGCAAAGCTTTTCATACCGCCAAAATTCCAGCATCTAACTATGAAGTTAAGAAGACAATCAGAAAACTTGGGTTGTCCTACACCAGAATTGATGCATGCAAGAATGACTGCATCTTATATATCGGAGAAGATAGTGAGGCTAAGGAATGCCGAGTGTGTGGGGTGTCTCGATTCAAGGATGTGGGGAAGAATACAGGTGGAAAAAGGCGAAAACCTCAACCCGAGAAGGTCTTTCGGTATTTTCCATTAATACCTCGGTTGAAGAGGTTGTACATGTGCCCTTACACAGCAGAAGATATGACTTGGCATGCTACGGAGAACATAGCAGATGATGGTATGGGTAGACATCCTAGAGACGCAGAAGCTTGGAAAATTTTTGATTCCAAGTACCCGGAATTTGCTGTTGATCCACGAAACGTCAGACTTGGGCTTGCAACAGATGGCTTCAATCCATTTGGTACCATGAGCATAAGTCATAGCACTTGGCCGTTTGTGCTAATCCCATACAACACTCCACCATGGTTGTGTATGAAGCAGACAGGTCTTATATTGTCTGGCATCGTTCCTGGTCCTAAGATGCCTGGAAATGACCTAGACGTCTATTTGCAGCCACTGATTGAGGAGTTACAAACTTTGTGGGTTGGTGTTCAAGCTTATGACTCGGTGAAGAAAGAATCTTTCACCTTGAGAGCAGCATTGATATGGACTATAAGTGATTATCCTGGCCTTTGCAACTTGTCGGGATGGAATACACACACAGCACTGTCGTGTCCGACTTGTATGTATGATGCAGAACCACTTCGGCTAAAAGCTTCTGGGAATAAACCATGTTTCATGAGTAGTAGGAGGTTTTTGCCAATGAATCATCGGTTTCGATCCCAAAAGTCCAAGTTCAATGGGAAAGTGGACAAAAGGAGTCCACCGAAGGTTTCTACTGGGACTGAGGTTTTGGCACAAGTGGCTAATATTAATGTCACATTTGGTAAGACACAACCGAAAGAATCGGGACCAGCACCACAGTGGAGGAAAAAAAGTATCTTCTTCAATCTGCCGTACTGGGAATTCAATCTGTTGCGTCATAATCTGGATTGTGATGCATATAGAAAAAAATGTTTGTGATAACATTTTGTTCACTTTGCTCAATGACAAGAACAAAAGAAAAGACCATTTGGCTGCAAGACAAGATCTGAAAGAAATGAAGATTCGAAGCCAATTGTGGCCTTTGGATGATGGTAAAACATGTCCTGCTGCCTCATTCACTCTCGATAAAAAGAAAATTGAAATGGTCTTGAAGTCATTGAAGGGAATGTCATTTCCAGATGGGTATGCTAGCAATATCGCAAGGTGCGTGGACCTAAATAATCGGAAGATGCTAGGCCTAAAGAGTCATGACTCGCATATGCTTCTACATGACTTGTTACCTCTTGCGATACGAAATGTGTTGCCCCTCTCAGTTGCAAGGGTCTTGGTTGAACTTGGCTCCTGCTTTAAAGAGTTATGTTCTCCTGTGGTTAACATACCTGAGCTTGACAAGCTTCAAGATAGATTTGTCATAGCTCTATGTCACATGGAGATGATTTTTCCGCCGTCTTTCTTCACTGTTATGGTACACCTAGTCTTACACCTAGTTGATGAAGTTCGACGGGGAGGACCAGTTCAGTATCGGTGGATGTATCCAATTGAAAGGTATACTCTTACATTCATTGTCTTCCTATGTAATTGAGTATGTTCTTCGAAACTGATACCTACAATAATTCATTATTTAGGTACTTGGGTAAACTAAAAACCTTCGTTGGAAATAGAGCACATCCAGAAGGATCAATTGCTGAAGGTTGGCTGTCGGAGGAGCTGTTCAATTTCTCATCATTGTATTTTAACGATGATGTGGAGACAAGATACAATCGTCCAAAACGTGTCGCGGCTGAGCCAGAAGTTCTGACCGATGAACCAGCCTCCATCCTCATTTCTAAAGGTGTACCCATAGGAAATGGTGACTCTTTCAAACTATCACAATTAGAGTGGACTCAAGCGTTTCATTACGTGTTGGTGAACAGTCCAGCCGCAAACCATTGTTGAGGTAAATAGCTTGTTACAAGTTGAGCATATCCACCAATACCAATGTTAACATATATTTATCTTCTAGAGAATGTGAAGTGGAAACTAGAAGAGAGTTGGGAAGGCGTGCTAGTGAAACTGCGATAAACAAAGCGGTGCACAGAAAGCTTGTTAGCTGGGTTCAGAAGAAGGTACTTATTAGCTTCGAGCTAGTACATATGTTAGCTATGTATATATGCAATCAAACTGACATATATACCATAACCTGAACAGATTTTGGACGGATCCACAAGTCACAGTGAGGATTTGATGACACTGGCTAGGGGACCAAATGTTCATGCAAGGCGGTTCACTATTTATGACATTAATGGGTATCGCTTTCGAACGATTGCTCGTGAAGAAGGCTTGAAAACCAGAACAGTGGTGTTGCTGCAAAATTTGGTACCGACAGTGTCTCGAGCTCCTCTGACAACAATCCAATTCGCAGTGACATATGGTTTTATGGGAAACTTGTGGATATAGTCGAACTGGATTATTATTCCCGTACAATCACGCTATTCAAGTGTAAGTGGGCTGATACAGTTACTCCGACATGGGTGAAGAAAGATGCACTCGGAATAACTATGGTCAACTTCAATCACTTGCGAGATGTCGGTGACAAAGTTGAAGATGAGCCATATGTAAGTGCATCTGATGCACGTATGGTGTTCTATGTGGATGACACAAATGATTCGGAATGGTGTATACCGGTTCATTGCAAGCCAAGAGACACGTATGAGATGGGAGATGAGGGAGCTATTTCGCACGAATGTTGTTTGTCGTTAGCTCCACAACATCTTCCTGTAACTGACAATATTCCTGATTTACAAATTGTGGGAAATGGTGTAATTAATTTCGAGAATGAGTAGAACAATATAAAGTTTGTTATTGTATAACGATCTTTATGTTATGACAATATTATTGTCTACCAATGCAATAGACATACGTTGATAACATTACTTTTCATCTCATTTTTTTAGCAATGGCTTCTGGTAGTGCCGATGAGAGGAGTCCCAGTCCTACTCGATCTGTGCCTACTGAGGATACTGTTGCAACAGGCTCTTCTACTTCTTCCTCCTCTGAGCGACACACCATGAGCTTACTATCGTCGGTTAGTAACGTCTAATACCCAAAACCATCCATATTGAATATTTTAATTAAATATTACAAACATGAATACTTAGAGCATAAGTTTGTGCAGATCGTGGCGGTCAGACAAAGGTCATAAAGATCAAGTTTAAGGACCACCGTCGAGCCACCTCTGACGGAAATAAGATCTTGTTCAACCTCGACAACCTAGGACTCCAGCCTGGTGGACCACTGGCGTCCTTTATTGGCAAGTATGTGGGGGAGTGTGCTAGGATCTGGACGTACTACCCCATCTACCCTCCCTCCTGGAAGCATGTGCCGGACGCGACGAAGACACGTGCTTTCCAGCAGTTCTTCTTGGTAAGAAACTTTGGACTTATCAAATGAATTTAATATTACTAGCCAATTAATTAGAACTCCATTTTAAACTTATTTTTTTTTTCTGTTTAGGGCAAGTTCTATTGCGACTCGGACCTGCTGCCAGCTGCTCGGAAATATTGGGATCACGCTATATCGCGCCTTTGGGGCAAAGCAAGGCTTGATGCGTGGAGGGCAAAGGTGAAATATGCCAAGGACAACAACCTTCCCTACGAGTGGGTTCGTCAAAACCCCCTCAAGGTTGTCCGGATAGTGATTGGCTGGCATACATGACATATGTAGAGTCTCAAGAGTTCAAGGTATTTTACCAAATTAACCATTTCATAAACAAATCACATAATCGTTCCAAAATGAACTTTTCATCCTTTTTTTGGTACAGGATTCAGTTGCCAGGAACAAGGCCAACCGAGCTTGTCTAGAAGAAAACCATACTGGAGGGTCTAGACCTTGGAGGTTGTATATTGAGGACGAGCAGCGGAAGACGGGTTTGCGACCTACGAGGGGGCAAGTCTTCATCAAGTTCTACAGTTGGCCGAACGGTGAACCCAAGAGCGCGCATGCTGGAGCAATAATGGTTAGCAGATTATTGTTAGTAAATGTGTTTGTGAAATTCTAAATTAAGAGGAAAATAACTGTCTTATTGTACATTCAAATTTCAGGATAGTATTCGTCGTTTGGAGGCTGCTGGATGTCCGCGGGAGTGGGGTCCAAATGACTCACTAGGAAGAGCTCTGAACAAGCCAGAGCACCGTGGTCATGTCCGGATGATGGGTCGACGCTTTACTCAAGCCCTGGTAATTATTTATTATCATAGTCATAATTTAAAGATAATTTAAATTATGCATGATGTTCACTAATCAATTTTGTGTTATTATAGGTATTCGGGACCAATGCAGAGTCAGCCTCGACGGCAACTGGAAGTATTACTTCCAGACAGACTCCAGCTCGTGCCACGATGCAGCCTATGACCAGCTCAGCCAGAAGCTCGCAGACACTGAGACCAAGCTTGCAAACACGCAGACGGAGCTTGCAGCCACTCGGGAGTGGATGGGTCAATTGCAGGACATGGTGCTTACTCTGAAGCAGCAGGTCCAACAGCCATCGTCTGGGTCTGCTCCATCCATGCCTTCTTCTTCCCATGTGCCTCGGTCGTTCCTGCGGTCCAGCCTCGCGGTCCTGATTTAAGTGTTGATGAGCTTAGTCAGTGGTTTGATGACAATGCTGGAGATGCATTTTTGGATGCATTGAATGAGGTACTTATAATTACTAGATAATGTTAATTTTTAATTTCTGTGTTTGACAAGTAAATGTTTTTTTTTTTTGTGTTATTGTAGGCTAATGAAGCTCCTCCTCCTCAAGGCCAACAGTTTGCAGAGTTCCAGGGTTCATGGGGACACTAGAGAGTTGTTGATTGTATTTGTACTTTATTTGTATCAAATTTATCATGTACTTTATTTGTATTATGTGATTGCATTCGTTCTTTATTTGTATCGTATTTATCATGTACTCTACATTTGTTTGTTAGGATTGTATGATTGTACTATGATTTTGTCATTTCAATTGTAGGATTGTATTTTGAGAATTTAACTAGTTTGTTAGGATTTCGTTTAAGGTATTCAGAACATTGTTCTCGTTCAATCCGGCAGAAAATCAATAATGGCCCAATCTGTGTGTGGTCAACCCACGAAAAATTCAGAAAAAAAGCCCGATGAAAAACCACTAAAAAAGCCTGCAGGCCAACGAAACCCAGTCCAGTATGAGCCAAAAAATCGGCCCAAGAAACACAGCCAAGAGGCCCAAGAAGGCCGGCCCGGCCAGATTAGGCTCTTTGTCACAGGCATACGTTTGTCACAGGCCGCCTGCGACAAAGGTTTGTCACAGACGGCCTGTGACAAACTTCTGCCTGTGACAAACGTTTGTCACAGGCGTTGCCTGCGACGCACTGTCTGTGACAAAGTTTGTCGCAGGCAGACGTTTGTCGCAGGCCGCCTGTGACAAACGTTTGTCACAGGCAGCCTGCGACAAACGTCTGCCTGCGACAAACTTTGTCACAGACAGCGCCTGCGACAAAATACGCTTTGTCGCGGCTTATTTTGTCGCAGGCAAAAACGCACTTTGTCGCAGGCGGTGCCTGCGACAAACCTTGTACTTTGTCACAGGCCTGCCTGCGACAAACTGCATTTTTGCCTGTGACAAAAAACCCGTTCTGTTGTAGTGGGTGTGGTGTAGCAATCGACTAACCTCTCTCGAATCTAGACCTATGAATTCCCACCATCTAAAACTCGGAATGGAATAATGTGTGCCGTCCTAAGATACCCTCAAGCAACTGCACGTTTTTCTTTCATTTTCATTTTTTCGGCTTTTTCTATTTTTTTTTCTTTTTCAGCTAATTTTCCTTTCTTCCATTTGTAACGAGAAGAAAGCTTTTAATTTCTACACATTTTTTGCTCTATAACTTTTTCAGCATAATTTTTCTTTATTCTATTTCTTGTGTAAATTTTTTCGTTGCTTAGAGGGGTTTATATGTACGGACATACTAGCTAGACCACCAGATTCTGGCTATTGGGCAAGTCACCACAAGTTTCAACTTTCGGTTAGCTAATATTAGGCTACTACCACAGGGATCAACGGGGTGAACAAAAACATGGGAATAAGCTATAATATAATATCGAACCAAAGAAAAGGCCAAACACAAGGGTTTACACCTAGAGGGATTATGTCAGGATGGCTTCTAGCTTAAGTAGCAGTTCTAGGTGCCTCTATCATCCTAGTACTCGTGTTGGCGTGTGGTTTCGAATAGGTCTCATGCAAATTCTAACTCATTCAAGGTATGTGAAAGCCACTAAAAAGGAATATAAGTTGCTAGTTATGTGCAACGGATCAAATCTCACAATTGGCTGCTAGTCGAAATCGAATCATTTTTGTGTAGTTCAAGAGTGACACTACAAGCGTGATTTTATAATCTGTTCTAACCAGGTTCATTTAGTATCAATGCAGGAATGTCGGTTACAAGTTCTAAGTTAAACAGTCTATCTATCATTGTGAAGCATTGAAGTCAACTTAGTTTTCAAGTCAAGAACCAATTTTATTCTAATCGAGGAAACACACATGAATCACTGAAAAGCAGAACATTCAACACAATTCTCTAAAATCCTACCCCACACTAGAATCAGACTGTGTCCTCACAGGACTAAAAGAGATTAGAGTTATCTGGAATACTTGGATGGTGATGGTCGATATCAAGGATGAGGCAGAGAGCTCAGAGCGGAGCAAAGCAGTTACAAAATAATCCTACAAAAACAAAAACAATAGAAAGATCAAAAGGAAACTGGGACAAGTGTCCCAGATCCACACATAATAAAATTGGACTGAAGTCCGAGAAGAAGCAATAAAAAGAAAGGGAAATGGGTAATACCCGATCACTGGTCGGGTCCTGGTGGTGGTGGTGGCATGTCCCAGCGGTTCCAGGGCTCCTGGTGCCAAGGCATCTCACTCCTCTGCCACTCCTTCTACCACTATGATTTGAACCACTGCAACCGTGGGCAGATGACCCTAACCACCGCAAGCTGAATAACAAAGACAATAAGTCGAACCTATGAAACCTAGATGGAAAGTACTTGGACCCGCTAGCTATAAGGAGCTAGGAACCCTAAGTGTCTGGTCGAAGGTGCAACACCAAGGGGTAAATTCCAAGATGATAAACCAAACTTTAAGCTAAGCAACAACGAGCAAAAGGTTGAAGTGAAAGAAGAACTTGTGTTCTGAGATTATAATTATTCCGAGTGTGTCTTACATCGTAGGCCAAAGGCCTTTATTTATAGGGAGGGATTCGGGAACAAGCTCTTTGAATCCTACTCTTATTCTAATTCTAGAAGACTTAAAATATTCCTAAACATTCAAAAACTAGAAAGGAAATCCGACTAAATCACTAAAATAGACTAAAAAGGTAGAAAAACCCTAAACGACAAATCCAGAAAAAAACCCTAATCCGGAGAAACCCTAGGGTGTCCGTGTCTGCGCCAGATCAGGTGTTCGTGTCCGTGTCGGGTAAGGACTCCATATCCTTCGGAAGTTCCTCTCTGAATACAATAAGGACTGTTGGAGGGTTATCTTGGGGGTATAAGGATTCATTAGCCTTTGAAAAATCCTGAAAGGCACAAGCCATTTGTTGGCTCGGCCCAAGTCGCCTCTGTGCAGTGCTCGGGTGTTGGCCATTGCGCCTTTGCCGGGCTCGGCTCTCGACCCTTGACAAATCTGGCCATGCCTTTTGGTCTTCTGTCTTCGGCAGGTCTTCAGGGATGCCTCTAGGGTGTCCCTGGGCTGGAGATTGGCCTTGGGGCTCACAGGGCTTGGCATTGATCCGGGGCTCAGTGCTGTCTTGGCATGAGGCCGGTACGGTCTCGACTCGGCACCAGCATCAAGCTCCGGTTTGGTATTATTCTGGCTCCAGACTGGGTGGAGGTTGGGAAAGGTTTATACTTGAACATTGTGACGTACCTAGGCCTGAGGAACCCGTGAAAGGCCTAGCTAGAAGAGAGCCTTGGTCCTAAGCGCTTCTTATACGGGCTCAGGCTTCAGCCCCGTACTAGTGTCCCGGGTGGTGTCCCGGAATAGGTGTTGCTCCGATCTGGTGGTAGCGATCACTTCATTCCCCTCTTCTTGAACATGATTCGACCTCGAATCCATCTCTCTCTTCTTTGGGAAACTCGGTAGTCCCTCCATATATTTGTCACTTGTGTGGTAATATCCGATGGGGGATCGGCGCAGTGCTCCAGCTTGGGCAGTGGTCAGACTCGGTACAGGACCAGGGCTCCAGTCCTTCAGTGCTTATGTTGTCGGGTGTCCATGCTGTCCTCATGAACAAGGTGTCCGAGTTGGTTTCATCCCCTAGGCTTGGGGCTGGGGTGGACATATGTGAGAATGTCTCTCTCCTTCGGAGTCATTTCCTCCTTCTTCTGAATTTGAGTCCTCTCCTTCTTGTGATGGTGCAGCTTTTCAAATTTGACGGGACACGACTTCCCATTGTATGATGTGATCTGGCAGTGATCCTGGGTCGTGGCGCGGGTCTAGGCTCGCACTGGGCGTGTATCGGCACTCCGGTGTGTACCGGGGTTGGTGCGGTGTGCTCCGGGCTGGTCACTGCTTCAAGGCTGGGCAGTGCTCCGGGGCTGGGCAGGGCTCCGGGACTGGCTTGGGCTCCGGGGCTGGGCACGCAGTCTGTCTCGGTCAGCTTCGGCTTCGGAAATCGTAGAAACATTCTTGCAAATTTTTCCAGGCCTTCTAGATGGACTTCTTCTCCCTCTTCAGAGCCAACGTCTTCCACTCCTTCAGGTACTTCCTCCTCATCGTCTGTGACCACCTCTCCTTCTCAGAGCACCATGGTCCTTTGATTGGGACAGTCTCTAGAGATGTGCCCTCTCCCTTGACATTAAAGCACACTATTCCACTGGGACGTGGGTTAGAATTCTGAACAGAAGTAGTAGTGGTGCTAGGGTTTACCCTCGATGTTGACCTTTGTTTATTAGGGTTGGGTTGGTGCTTCGGTTAGCATTAGGCCTCTAGGGTGTGTTGTCAGCACTGAATTTCCTCTCCAGGGGCTTGTATTGACTGGGGTCACCATAGGCTTCTTTCTAAAGCCATTGTTGATCAGTCATCTCAATGATTGCAAAACTAGATGTCCTCTCCTCTTGTTGCTGACATTTTGTCCTTCTTGACTCCTCTCCGTCTATCCGAGTATTATTTGTTCCTCGTTCGATAAAACAGAGTTCTCCATTTTGTGGCACGTCAAGCTCTTTGATGTCTTCCAAGGCGGAAATTGGTAAATATTATGGCTTGGATGTATGCTTATAATGTATGCATGATCGTCTTCCGATCTCATACAAGAGTTATCTCAGGCAAACAATTAATGAGAAAATATTATTTTGGACGAGCGAACCCGTGGAAGTCGGACAAGGCGTGTGAATCAATTAAGAAATCCTAAAATAAAATAAAAAATGAAAGTCGATAAGCGAGTTGTTTTAGGGGTGTAGACCTAGCGAATCAGATGAGTTGGGTTGATTTGAGGTTGTTTGGGATATTTTGGGCCGAAACATTTGAGTTTCGGTTTACTATATTCAAAAATTGATCATAACTCTACACTTTTAGGTCATATTGCAGGTTATATTGGGTTGAAAGTGTTGAGTCATAAAAAAATATAATCACAATTATGACAAAAATATACAAGTAGACTCAAATTTTACTGATTTAAGTAAAATTAATCATTGAAGAGAGGAATATGTAGAAATCGATAAAAAATAATGATTAATAGCTTAAAAAAACATGTATACAAAGTACATATTAACGAAAGTAACTTATAGAAAAAAACACTTGAACTGATGATGTTGAGAGCATGGAGAAGAATGTGAAAAATAGTTTTGAAATTAAAAATTTCACACCCAAATATGCAACATTTTATAGTATTTTGAAGATTATATGATGAATTATGTTAGTGAACAAAACATTAATGACATTCGACGACCGTATGTTGAAGGTATTATTTGTGATATGTGATATTCATAAACTATGTATAACATGATAAAATAAAATAAAAAAAATTTTAGAAAACTAAGAATAATAAATCATAAGTAGGACTAAATATCAAAAGAAATCATGAGTGATGTTAGAAATAGTAATTTTATAAGTTCTAGTAAGATTTTTCAGGTCAATGTGTTGGATGGCAAAGCTCGAATGTTTTTCTCCCGAGCACAATCTGTGTTGAGCTCCAACTTTGCTTGGAGTTGTACAAATTGTATGTTTCGATACATCCAAAGCCATCATTCTCTTACCGTCCCGTCAGTAAGGTAATTCTGACTGCCCTTGAAACAATTGACAGTGAGGGGCTATTGGCAATCTTTCACAAAACAGGGCAACAACTGTTGAACAATTCTCACTTCCAAATTCAATGGATTCTAATTCCCCCAAGCTTTTCACAGCCTCCTGTACCTGTACAAAGTCCACATCTTTACTTCCCCTGAGTTTCATCAGCACAGAATCAATCTTCTTCATCTTTATTCTTCTCATCCTGACATTCATGATGAGAGCATTTGGACTGCAACGCCAATACGATTATCCTCAAAGACCATCCCCCATTATGAAGACTGTGATGCTGTTCATTGCTGAGAAATATAGCACAACAAGGATTCCATAACATCAACAGTAGTCTCCTCAACACCTCTCAATATGGTAATAAACACATCCGTTGTCGAATCCAATCTTTCTTCCACTGCTCATCCTCTGTCCTGGCAATTACACCTGATCAACTTCCTCACATCTCTAGTCAGTCTCTTCTGGAAGCCAGATAAGCAGAAGCTGCATCTCGGATGATCGCAGATTCTCCAACATGTTTTCTTCTCCTCCGTAAAGAAAGATCCAAACACTACAAGAAAAATGATGATTTGTCACGGTTTATTAGTCACGATTTTGTGAACCGTGACTACTTAGTCACGGTTTTTAAAAACCGTGACCAGTTAGTCACGGTTTCAATGAAACCGTGATAATTTAGTCACGGTTTTTAACGAACCGTGACTAAGTAGTCACGGTTTTAAAGAACCGTGACCAGTTAGTCACGGTTTTATTAAAACCGTGACTAATTTTAGTCACGGTTTATACAAAAACCGTGACTAA
>JAVBHU010000639.1:0-17921 GCA_034768395.1 Linum lewisii | reverse complement strand
TCTAAGGGCTCACAGACTTTTTATTGCCTCAAATTTTGGCCTAAAAGGCCCATAGTCCCTCTAAAGTGGCCCGGGGGTGCCTCCGATAGCTGTTAGCGGTGAGGTCTCGTTCGTTAAGGAAAAATTACCAGAAAAATCGTCCACCAAAAAGAAGGCCCATGCACCACCATAAATAAAAAAGAGCTCTCAGTCTGTAAATCCTTTTATGTCTGGACCGGGTAAGTTTCCCCGGTTGAGTAAAATTAAGCCCAGGCTCCATCCTGGGGGTCCCCTTTCCCGTAAATTTCCCTTTAAGTTTAGCTTGCGACATACCCCCCCCGGAAACCCCAAAAGACTTTGATTTTCTAAGGTGCCGGCGGAGTCCAAAAAGAAAATCCGCCGATCCCCTGGTGGGCATCGTTTAGGTTGAGATAGGACGGTATTGATCGTCTTGGGCCCCCCAACTTTCGTTTTGTTTAAATGAAAACACCTTGGAAAATGCTTTCGCAGGTTCGTTTTTCTAAATCAAGAATTTCCCTCTGACTATGAAATACGAATGCCCCGATTTCCCCTGTTAATCATTACTCCGACCCCAAAGGCCCCAACACAAAAGGCCCGAAATCTGTGATTTTATCCCTGCAAATGTATTCAGGCGTAGGCTTGCTTAAAAATTAAATTTTTCAAAGTAATGCGCGGAGGCCGACCGGCCAATTAAGACCAGGAGCGCATCGCCGGCAGAAGGGAAAAGGGGGCCGGTGCACACCTGAGGGGGCCCGGCCCGCCCCAAACCCAAGGCCAACTACGACCCTTTTTAACTGCAACAACTTAAATATACGCATTGGGCTGGAATTACGCGGCTGCTGGCCCCAGATTCCCCTCAATGGGTACTCGTTAAGGGGTTTTGATTGTATCATTCCAAATTTCCAGACTCAAGAGCCGGGATTGTTTTTATTGTCCTACTCCCCGTGTCAGGATTGGGTAATTTGCGGCCTGCTGTTCCCTTGGAGTGGTAGCCGTTTCTAGGTCCTCCCGGAATCGGGAAACCCCAATTCTCCGTCACCGTCACCACCATGGTGGGCCCCTATCCTACCATCGAAAATTTTATAGGGGAGAAATTTGAATGATGCGCGCCCGGCCCAAGGCCCTTTCGTCCCCGAGTTACTTTAACACAAAACAAAAGGGAGAGCCGCGTTGACCTTTTATCTAATAAAGGCCCTTCAAAAATCGGGGGTTTTTTGCAGTATTAGCTCTAGAATTACTACGGGTTTTTCCCAGAGCAGGTCCTCAAACAAAATATAACGATTTAAGAGCCTTCGCAGTTTTACAGTCTGAATTTGTTTTATCAACAGCATGGCTTAATCTTTGGACAAACATATGATACTGGCGGATCAACCAGGTGCTTTCCCCTATTCGAGCATCTCCCTGCTCGGACCGAAGCACCAAAAGTAGGAAGAGCAGTCAAATAAAAATCGAAGGGGGTGGGGGGAACCTTTGAGGAGAAAGCCCCCTGGCCACATCACTTCCAGCACCCGGAGCACAAGCGAACATGGTCCATGAAACGCCCCGAGGGGGGATGGAATAGTGGGCCACCACGATGTCCCCCAAGCCCCCCAAAGGGGCAAAAGGTAGAAGGGGTCTTGCAACATGTATTCCCCTTTTTGGTTGGCAACAAAACTGTTCTCCCCCATCGGGCGGGAAGGGGGCAATGAAGAGAGATGTGAGACCCGGTTCGATGCCAAAGCCGGAGCCCGCCCCTCCCAAAAAACTAAAAAACCCACTCTGTGATCCGTACAAGTATGCAGCCAGCATCCGATGACCCGAATGAGCTTGACTTTGAAAACCCCACCAAAAAAGTTCAAAAAACGTAAACATCAACGCACGCTTAACACAAAAAGAGAAAAAAAAGAACCGGAAAAGATCGAACGGGGTAAACCCCGGCCCCCCGAGATATCCCAACACGCCGCAACGGCAACCCCCGGAGCCCGACAAAACCATGGGGGAGAAAAAGCAACGGTCTACATGGGGAAAGGGACTCAGTGGGGGGGAAGGGCCCGGGAAACCCCGTAAATTGACCCACTAAACCTTGAAAAGGCCGACTGACACCGAATGCGACCCCGGCGACACCCGCCGGCCCCCCGGGCCCCCGGCCGACGGCCCCCCCCCCTTGCCCGTGGGGTCCCCTGCGGAAACAAGCAGTGCTCAGGGACGTCCCGGGTCAAGCCCCGGTCGGCCCCCGAGGGGGGTGGGCACCCCCCCCCTTTAGGCAAATAGCAATTTTCTTTTCCAGGGTGACATAAATATAGCCGGGGTCACACCCCCCAAAAAAAATTTTTCTTTTTAAGGATTTTTTGATTAAAATTTTGCAGGATGTTAAGAAAAACCCAAACCATTCATGATAAAAGTTTCATAATTTTTGGATTAGTATTAAATATTTCTCGATTTTTTTCTTTTGCTGCTGCACCCCGGATGCGGGGCCGAAGCCCGGACAACCCCCGGATGAGGGGGAGGCACCGGACACAGCCGGTGCGGGGCCCGAGACCCCCGGGCCCAACCCCGGGGATGAGGGATGCGGGGGCCGAGAGACCGGGCCAGCCCGGATGCCGGCCGAGACCCCCTGCCCTGCCCGCAACTTATGGGGGCCCGGTCACAAACCCAAGGGCCCCAAACCCACCCCCGGATCCCGGGCCCGAGCCCAAGCAAGGGCCCCGGACACCCCCCGGAGAAGGGCCCGGCCCCCCGGTAACCCGGTGCAATGCCGGGGCCCCGAGGATCCCCGATGCAGGGCGGGGGCCCCCGGGGCCCAACCCCCTGGCGGGCCGAGAGACCTGGGCCAGCCCCGGGTGCGGGCCCAAGACCCCCGGCCCTGCCCTGATCCGGGCCGAGTCACAAACCCAAGGGCCCCGGATCAGCCCCGGATGCCAGGCCCGACCCACCAACCCAAAGGGGCCTCGGACAAGCCCCGGTTTGCGGGGGCCGAGAGACCCGGCGCTCCCCCCGGATCCCGGGGCCCGAGGGTCCGGACCCGAGCGAGCACGAAGCCGGGGCCCCGGCTCCCGGGCCCAGCTACGAGCAAGGGGCCCCCGGGATGTCCGGCAACCCACAGAGCGAGAGCCCGAAGGCCCCCGGATGCGGGCCGAGTTACCGAGAAAAAGGCCCCCGGACACAGCCCCGGATCCCGGGGCCCGGTCACAGCCCCCGAGAGCAGCGGTGCATGCCCCCTTGTCACACCTTGTCAAACCCACTTGTCTAACAACTGTCAAACCACTGTCACACTGACATTTCTGCTAAAACACGCTACACAGGCCTAAAAACCGCCCACCCCCCGGGCGCCCGCGCCCGCGCCCGCCGGGGGCGCGCCGCGGTGGGGGTGTGGTGTGGGGTGTGTTTATTGAGCAGTGGCCCGGACGGTGGCACGGTCACGGATTTTGGTCATGGTCGGCAAGGGTCGGAGCCTCTTCAGTTTCGGACCCCCGTATAATAGCCCCACTGAACGTAAAAAAACACCGACGATCCCCGAATGCCGGGGGGGCGCCCACGCCGCGGCCGGGGCCACCAATCTTGCCCCCTGGGTGCCTCACGGACGGGGCAGCTCACGTTCACGGTGGGCCCAAACGGGGGGGTCGGCACCCCCCCCCTATGGCAAATAGCCCATAAAACATAAAAAAAACCCGTGACCACGAATCCCGACCCCGGCGATGCCGGCGGGGGGCCGGGGCCCGGCGGCCCCCCTCCTTGCCCCTGGTGTGCTCGGACGGGGGCCACGCTCACGTTCCGGCGGCCACCGGGGGGGGTCGGCACCCCCCCCCTAAGGCAAATAGAACTTTTCCTCTTCCACGGGTAGAATAATATAGCGAGGAGTCCCCCCCCATAAAATCTTCATTTTAAAGGATTTTTGACTGAAATTTTGCAGGATGTTAAGCATACCAAAACCCATTCTGGTACAAAGTTTCATAATTTTAAATTAGTTTTAAAAATATTTCCCAAATTTTTTTTTTTGATGCTGGACCCCGGAGCGGGGGCCGGGAGACCCCAGTCCCAGCCCCGGATGCAGGGGGGGAGAGCCCCGGGCCACCCCGGGGGATGGGGGCCCGAGAGCCCCCGGGCCCGTCCCGGATGCGGGGCCCGGAGCCCTGAGCACCCCTATGTGGGGCCCGGGCCCCCGGGGACCCCCGGATGCGGGCCGAGATGCCGTGCGGGCCCGATTGCCTGACCCGCCCCCGGATGCAGGGCCGAGAGCCCGGTCCAGCTCGGATAAAGGGCCTAGACCCCCGGCCCAGCCCCGGTGCTGGGCCGAGCCACCAACCCAAGGGCCCCCGGACCAGCCCCGATGCGGGGCCCGAGCCACAGGGGGGGCCCCCGAACCCCCGGATGTTAAGCATGCCAAAAACCATTGTGAGCAAAGCTTTATTTTTTTTGGATTGATAAAAATTATTTCCCAAATTTTTTGCTTTGTGCCGCCATGGCATTGTCCGTCCGTTTTTCCGTGCCCGATTCTGGCCCAGGGCCCGACAGGAGCCACGGGAGCTTAGGTATTGATGGAACATTCCACTTGCACCCCTGGATTCAATTTTTTTGCCCAATACACTCATTTCGCGGGGGGAGTGCAAGCAGGGGGGGGGTTTTTCCCAAAGATTGGTATCCAACCCCTTCCCCGGGAAATCGTCTAAGGGAGTTTGATTAAAACCCACATGTCGAAATGAGATGACCATAGGGCCCAACCCACCTATCAATTTTCATCAATAGATAGAAAGATGTTTTCGGGGTGGGGTGTGGTCAAGATTCATACACCCCAAGGTTGTTAGTAAGGGCCCATAGACGGCCGTGACACTTAATAGTTTGTACTCTTGTTAACCCTTTTAGTCGGGCCCCTTTGTGTAAATTTTGAGGGTTGAAAGAAGGGTTGCAAGGGGGAGGGAGGGAATCGGGGACATGGGGTAAATCTCAGTGGATCGTGGCGAAAGGGCCCATTGCACTTACAATACCCGTCGGTATTTAAGTCTCTCAAAGGATTTATTCATGCTCGGGGGGGAAAATATAATTAAAGGCGGCCGGCAAACTTTCCCGTATGCCGGGTTTGGGCCCAACGACACGTGCCTTTGGGGGGGGGAAAGGCCCCTACTGCTGGTCGGCAATCGGGAGCAACGCAGGCGTCGGTGCCCCCCCGGTTTGATTAGAGGGTTCAGTCAAAATCCGCGCACGGTAGCTTCGCCCCAGGGCTTTTAACCCCAAGCCGATGACCAATTGTGGAATAAGGTTCCCTCTCGTATAGGTTGGATTCTGTCCGAGGGGTCATCGTGGGAAAAACTAACCTGTTCACGACGGTCTAAACCCAGTCACGTTCCCTATTGGTGGGTGAAAAACCCAACACTTGGTAAAATTCTGCTTCACAATGATAGGAAGAGCCGACATCAAAGGATCAAAAAGCAACGTCGCTATGAAGTTGGCTGCCAAAGAGTATCCCTGGGGGAAACTTTTCTGAACTTAGTTAAAAATTCCCGAGGTTTAAAAAGGATCGATAGGCCCGCTTTCACGGTTGTTTTGTACGGGGAAATCAGAATAAAACGAGCTTTTACCCTTTTTTTCCCAACCGAGTTTTTGTTCTCGTTGAGCCATCTTGGACCCTGCGTTATCTTTTAACAGATGTGCCCCCCACCCAAACCCCACGGGCAAGTTTCCCCCCCGGGGATGGCCCCCCCGAACGGCTTTGGTCCAAAAGGGGGGCAGTGCCCCGCCCCCGTTCACGGAATAAGTAAAAACGTTAAAGTAGTGGTATTTCTTTTGCGGAGCTCCACTTTACTACCCCTTAAAGTCATTTCACAAAGTCGGACTAGAGTAAAGCCAAAGGGTTTTTCCCCCGCGATTTCGCCAACCCCCGCCCCTTGGCTGGGGTTTTCGCTGGATAGTAGCCCCGGGGACGTGGGAATCTCGTTAATCCATTCTGCGCGTCCAAATTTAGATGAGAGGCATTTGGCTACTTAAGGAGTCATAGTTACCCCCGCGTTTACCGCGCTTGGTTGAATTTCTTCATTTTGACTTTTCAGAGCCTGGGCAAAAAACACATTGCGGCATCCGCAAGGCCCATGCAAGCTTTGTTTTAAATTTAACAGTCGGTTTCCCCTTTTGTCCGTCCCAGTTCTGAGCGGGTGTTCGACGCCCGGGGAAGGCCCCCGCGAAGAGGCCTTTCCCCAGCCCCCCCCCGGCCCGGCCGCGGGACCCGCTCTCCCCGGTGGCAGCCGACGCCCTCCGACAGGGCGGGTTAGGATGGGCCCCGGGCCAGCCCTCAGAGCCAAACCCCTTTTCCCGAGGTTACGGCCTTTTGGACCTTCCCTTGCCTAATTGTTCAGACCAGAGGTGTTCCCCGGAGACCTGAGCGGTTATGGTACGACGGGCCCGGGATGGCCTGGGTCCCCCGGATTTTCAGGGCCCCCGGGGGCGACGGACACGCGCGCGTGCGGTGCTCTTCCGGGCCCGCTGGACCCTACCCGACTGAGTGTTTCCGGGTGGGGGGGCCCTTTAAAAGAAAGATAACTTTCCCCGAGGCCCCGCCGAGTCTGGACTCCCTAACGTTCCCGTCAGCCGCGCGCCCCGGTTCAGGAAAATTTTAACCCGATTCCCTTTCGATGCTCGGCGGACGCGTATCAGACGGGTTTCCCCCGTTTTAGGATCGACTCCCCCAATGTCCCAAGTGCCGTTACTGGCCCTTTCCCTCTTCGGCCTTCAAGTTTCTTTTGAATATTTGCTATCCCCCCAAGTTGCACGAACCCGCTCCCCCCGGGGCTCGGCCTGGTTTTGAGCGACCGCCGCGCCCTTTTCCTATCATGGGGCCAGGCCCTTCCCCTGACGGGGGGGTGGGGGTCGCGGCTTAAGCGCCACCTTTTCGGGGCTGTTGTTGGCAGGTGGTTGTTAACACTCTTGGGATTTGATTTCCATGCCACGTCCTGCTGTCTTAATCCCCAAACCCTTTGTGGGTTCTGGTTAGCGCGATTTGGGGCCCGAACCCGGCTTGGTTACCCGCATCCCCAGTTTGCTTAAAAAAAATGGCCCCCTTGGAGCTCTCGATTCCATGGAGGGGCCATCAAAAGCACCCGCCCCGCCCCCCTCCCTATTTAAATTTTGGAAGGGTCGAGGGCATTGCCCCCGATCCCCTAATCATTGGCTTTACCCGATGAACTCGGTCTGAGTCCAGCTATCCTGAGGGAAAAAATTGGGGGGGAAACCGTACTAGGGTTGTTTAGTCTTTCGCCCCTATCCAATCAGACGAACGATTTCCCGTCGTATGTGCGGGCCCTCCACCAGATTTTCCCTCTGGCTTCCCCCCCCGCTCAGATAGTTCACTTTTCGGGTCCCGAAGGCATGTCGCACCAAAACCCTTCTCAGAAGTCAAGGTCGGTCGGGGTGCAACCCGGGGGTTCCCGCCAGTCGCTTCCTTGCGTTACGGGTTTACTCGCCCTTTTGATCGCACACATGTCAGACTCCTTGGTCCGTGTTTCAAGACGGGGCCGAATGGGGAGCCGGCCGACGCCCTAGCGCGCAGGTGCGTGGCACCCCGTGGCGGCGCGCGCTGCAGTCCACAATCGCGGCGGCGGCTTTCCCCCACGGGCGTTTCAAGGCCCCCGGGGTTGGGGGCCGCAGCCACAATCCGCGCGGCCCGCACCCGACCCGATCGCGGGGGGCATTCGCCTTCGCACCGCCCGGGGGCCCATCCCCGGCCCCCATCCCTTCCCCCCCGACAATTTAAAGCACTCTTTGATTTTTTTTCAAAGTCTTTTTTTTTCCCCTCGGGGGGGACTGTTCGTATCGGTCTTCACCGTATTTAGCCTTGGAGGAATTTCCCGCCCGATTAGGGTGCACCCCCAAAAAACCCCACCCGTAGACGGGCCCCTGTGGTGCGAAGGGCCCGGGCAGCGGGGCTTCCCCCTTCCCGGCGCCCTTTTCCAGGGGACTTGGGCCGGTCCGCCGTGGGCGTTCCCCAGACTAAATTAAAAACGCCGAAGGCATCGATTCTAAAAGCGGGGCTTTTCCCGGGTTTCTCGGTTCAAAGGGGAATCCTAGTAAGTTTCTTTTCCCCCGCTTTTTGATATGCTTAAATCAGGGGTTTTCCCGCCTGCCCGGGGGGTCGAAGTTGGATGGGGTAATAAATAAAAGGCCCCATGGTCCACATAATTTCGTCGGCAGGGAGAAACCCCACGAAAAAAAGCCCATAGTGTCGTTTAAACCCACAGCTCCCCGTGCGTCTTTGCCGACGACTTTCATTTGGCCACCCGTAGGCTCTTACAGCCACGGGAGGCCAAAATGCCCCTTTCCCCAATTTTGGGGCAGGGCGACTTTGGTGAACCCGGGCGGGGACGTGCCCTCAACCAAATGGTTCAGGCAAAACTTGCGTTCAAAACTCGTGGTTCCGGATTCTGAAAAATTACACCAAGTTATCGCATTTTGCTACGTTCTTATCGATGCGGGCGAGATATCCGTTCCCGAGGTCATTTTCTATTAAAGTTGGGGGGTCGCTCATCCTGCACCCCGTGACGGGCACATGACGGGTGTCACTCGTGTATTCCTTGGGGCATTCCGCGCCCGGGGGTTTTTTAGTTTGTGGCGGGGGATAACATGGTGGTCAAACCCCCGCCGAGCAAGGCAGGCCTTCGCGTGGGGACCTAGGGCACACAAACTCAGCTTCCCCCCATTTAACAAAAAAGTTCGTGTATTTGCCGGGCAGGTTTTGACAAAGTCCCCCTTCGCAGGTTCACCCACGGAAACCTTGTTAGTTTTCCCTTTCCCCTAAATGTAAGGTTCAGTGAAAATTCTCGGACGTGCGGCGGCGAACACCCCCGTGCCCCGACCGAACACTTCACCCCGGGCCTTCAATCGGTAGGAGCGAGGGCGGGTGTACAAAGGGGGGGGGACGTATCAAACCCGGGGTGATGACTGCGCTTTTCTAGGAATTCCTTTGAAGACAATAATTGCAAAGATCTATCCCTCACGATGAAAATTTTAAAGTTACCCCGACCCGTCGGCCAAGGCTATAGACTGTTGAATCATCAGTGAGGCGGTGCGGCCCCGAACATCTAAGGGATCACAGACCTGTTATTGCCTCAAATTCCTTGGGCCCAAAAGGCCTGTCCCCCTTAAGAAGTGGCCACGGGGGTGCCTCCGCATAGCTGTTAGCAGGCTGAGGTCTGTTGTTAAAGGGGAATTAAAACCCGAAAAATCGCTCCACCATAAGAAAGGGCCCTGACCACCACCCCCAGAAAAAAGAAAGGCTTCAGTCTGTAATCCCTTTCTTGTTGGACTGGTAAGTTTTCCCCCGTTGATAAATTTTAAACCCAGGCTCCAAATCCTGGTGGTGCCCTTCCCCTCAATTCCTTTAAGTTTCAGCCTTGCGACCCTACCCCCCGGAACCAAAGATTTTATTTTTAAGGTGCCCGGGGGAGTCCAAAAAGAAATCGCGATCCGGCGGCATCGTTTATGGTTAGCTGGCGGTACTGATGTCTTCGAGCCCCCCAAATTTTGTTTGATTAATGAAAAAAATCCCTTTGGAAATGCTTTGAGTTGTTGTCTTTTTTAAAACCCGAATTTCACCCCTGGGCTATGAAAAACGAAAGCCCCCCACTGTCCCTGTTAATCATTATCCCATCCCGAAGGCCAAACAATAGGCCGAATCTGTGTGTTATCCCTTTTATGTATTAGAGCGTAGGGTTGTTTGAGCACTCTAATTTTTCAAAGTAAAAGGCCGGAGGAGACCCGGCCAATTAAGACCAGGGGGCATCGCCGGCAGAAGGGACAAGAGGCCCGGGGCAAGTGAGGCGACGGCCCCCACCCACCCAAGGGCCCCAATACGGTTTTTAAATGCAAAATTAAAAATAGTATTGGAGTGGAATTACCGCGGCTGGGCACCAGATTGCCTCCAATGGGGTAATGTTAAGGGGTTTTAGATTGTACTATTCCCTTTTTCCCGACTCAATGAGCCCGGTATTGTTATTTTTGTCACTACCCCCCCGTGTCAGGATTTGGGGAATTTGCCGCCTGTGCCTTCCCTTTGGATGGGTAGCCGTTTCTCGGGTCCCCCTCCCGGAAACAACCTAATTCTCCGTCACCCCTCAACATGGTAGGCCCTTTTCCTACCCTCAAAGTTGTGGGCAGAAATTTGAATGATGCGTCGCGGCCGAAGGCCTTGCGTCGTCGAGTTATCATGAATCATAAAAAAAGGGCAGAGCCCCCGTTGACCTTTTATTAATAAAAGGCCCCTTCCAAAAGTCGGGGGTTTTTTGGCCCCTATTAGCTCTGAATTTCTAGGTTATAGAATAAAAGGGGGTTTCCCTAAACAAACTTAAGATTTAATGAGCCATTTGCAGTTTTACAGTCTGAATTTGTTCATACCACACTGCATGGGTTAAACTTTGGACAAGAATGATAATGGCAGGTCAACAGGTAGATTTCCCTCTTCGACGCACTCCCCAGCTCGGGCCGAGCACCAAAGTAAAGGAAGATGCAGTCTTAAATGAAACGAAGGGTGGGCCCCCCCCATTTGGGGTGTAAGCCCCATGGCCCCTCCTTCCCGCATCGAGAGCACAGCGACCAAGGTCATGAAAAGACCCAGGGTTTAGAGACTGGAATAGTGGGCCCCACGATGTCCACCAAGACCCCAAGGGGCACAAGTAGAACGGGTCTTTCAACATGTAATTCCCCTTCTTGGGTTGGGAACCAAACTCGTTCTCCACCCTCGGGCAGGGGAAGGAGGCATGAAGAGGGTTTTGAGACCCCGGTTCGATGCTCAAAGCCGGGCCCCTCCCCCCCAAACAATCAAAAAAAACTCTGTGCTCCGTACAAGTTTTGACAGCCAGATCCGAGGGCCCCCCAAAGCTTAGACGTTGAAAGCCCACCAAAAAGTTCACCAAAAGTGACCCTAACCCCCCGCTTAACACGAAAGAGAAAACAGAAGAAGGCAAAGATCGAAGGGACGTAACCCCGGCCCCCCGAGATTACCAACACGCCGCAACGGCAACCACGGGGACCCACAATAACCTCGGGGAGCCCAAAAGCAACGGTTTTTCCATGCGGAAAAACTCGTGGAGGCCGCGGAAAGGGCCGGGGGAAAACGATAAAATTTGACCCACTAAATTGAAAAAAGGGCCCATGACCACCGAATGCCGACCCCGGCGACCAGCCCCCGGCGACCACGGCCCCCGGCCGACGGCCCCCCCACCTTGCCCCTGGGGTGCCCCGGGATAACCCAAACAGTGTAAAGGGGCAGTGGCAGGGGCAAGCGCACGGTGGCCCCCCGGGGGGGTCGGACACCCCCCCATAGGCAAATAGCAACTTTTCCCCTCTCCCCGGGTAGACTCAAAAAAGCCGAGGGTCACCCCCCCCCATAAATCTTTATTTTTTAAAGGGGTTTTTTATCTGAAATTTTGCAGGATGTTAAGATCCCTAACCATTCATGATACAAAGTTTCATAATTTTTTGGTTGTATTAAATATTTCTGAATATTTTTTTTTTTTTTGTGCGCACACCCGGAGCAGGGGGCCGAGGCACCGGACACAGCCCCGGATGCAGGGCCCAGGGGACCGGACCAGCCCCGGATGCAGGGCCGGATCCCCGGTCCAACCCCCGGGGCAGGGATGCAGGGCCGAGAGACCCGGGCCGCCCCGGTGCCGGCGGAAGGCCCCGCCCTGCCCTGAAATTATGCCCGGGGGAGTCCCGAAGCAAGGGCCCCGAAACCGCCCGGATGCCAGGCCGGCCCCAAGAAGGGCCCCGGGAAAAAAGCCCCGGGGTGAGGGCCCAGATCCCCGGGGGCCCAAACCCCCGGGGCAATGCCGAGGGGCCCCGAGGCATCCCCCGATTGCAGGGGCCCAGAGAACCCCGGGCAGCCCCCGATGGGGCCGGGACCCGGGCAGCCCCCGATCCGGGCCCAAAAGCCCGGCCCTGCCCCTGTTTCCCGGGGGGCACGAAGCCCAAAGGGGTCGGACACACCCGGGTGCCAGGCGAGCCACCAAGCAGGGCCCCGGACAAAGCCCCCGGTGGGAGGGCCCAGAGACCCCGGGGCTGCCCGGTGCCCGGGGCCCAGGGGGGTCCCGGGTGCGGCGAGTCACGAGCCAAAGGGGGCCCCGGAGCCCGGGCCAGCTACCGAGCCAAAAGGGCCCCCGGTGTAGGCCAAGCCACAGACAGAGACCCCAAGAGCCCCGGAGGGGCGAGTTACCCAGCAAGGGACCCGGGAACAGACCCGGATGCCCCGGGGCCCAGTACAGAGCCCAGGCAGGGTGATGACACCTTGTCAAAACCTTGTCAAAACCCATTTTTAAAAACACTGTCAAACACATGTCCATGACACTCTGTAACACATGCAAAAACACGCCTATCACCGCCATACACGCCCACCGGCGCCGGCCCGCGCCCGCGCGGGGCGCGGCGGTTTTTGTGTGTGTGTTGTGTTTATTGGGAACAGTGGCCCCGGCGGTGGCACGGTCCGGATAGGTCATGGCGGCAACGGGCGGAGACCCACTATCAGCTTGGCACCCCCTTAAAAGACCCCCTGAACGTGAAAAAAGCCGACGATACCCAATGCGGCGGCGACCACCCGCCGGGGGGGGTCCCCCAATCTTGCCCCTGGTGTGCCTCACGGACGGTGGGCCCCGTCAGTTCAGGTCGGCCAGAGGGGGGCGGGGACCCCCCCCTATGAGCAAATAGAACCCCCTGAACATGAAAAAAACCGACTGACCATGAATGCCCACCCCCGGCGATAGCCGGCGGCGGCCGAAGGCCGGCGGGCCCCCCTCCTTGACCTGGGGTGCCCCACGGACGGGGCCCGTCACGTTCACGGGCGGCCAGAGGGGGGTCGGCACCACCCCCCTATAGAGCAAATGCAACTTTTCCCCCTCTCCAGGGTAGCTTTAATTGCCGAGGGGTCACACCCCCCATAAAATCTTCTTTTAAGGGTTTTGTCTGAAAAATTTTGCAGAGATGTTAAGCTACCATAAATTCATGGTAAAAGTTTCATAAATTTTGGGAATTGTATTAAATATTCCCCAATATTTTTCTTTTGATGCTGGGGCCCCGGTGCGGGCCCAAGCCAGTGAGACCCGGATGCAGGGGGGAGAGCCCCCGGGCCAGCCCCGGGTGAGGCCGAGAGTCCCCCGGGTGTCCGGATGCGGGCCCAGAGCCTGAGCCAGCCCTGATGTAGGGCCGGGGCCCCGGGGATCCCCCGGGTGCAGGGCCGAGATGCCCGTGCAGGGCCGAGATGCCTGACCCCGACCCGGTTTTAGGGCCGAGAGCCCCCGGGCCAGCTGGGCAAGGCCCAGAGCCCCCGGGCCAGCCCGGGTGCTGGGCCGAGCCACCAAGCCCAAAAGCCCCGGACCAGCCCGATGCGGGCCGGCACAGAGCGAGAGCCCCGAACACCGGATGTTAAAATGCCCTAAAACCCTTCGTGATGCAAAGCTTTATAATTTTTGGATTTGTATCAAAATATTCCCCTATTTTGCTTTTGATGCCGACCCTGGGATTTTCCCATCGTGTCCCTGCCGATTCGTGGCCTGGCCCACTAGGGGCGCCCGGATGAGCCCCTAAGGTATTTTGGGAAAATTCCCCTTGCCTCCCGGATTTAATTTTTTTTCCAATCACTCATATACCCACGTGGGAGTGCAAGCGAGTGGGGGGGGATTCTTCCCGATTGGTCATCCAACCCCTTCCGGAAAACGTCTCAAAGGGGTTTGATATAAAACCCCAAAGCTACGAAAAGGATGACCAAAAATGGTCCAAACACCTTGCCAAAAATTTTTATCAATAGATATGCAATGATGTTTTTGGGGGGGGTGTGGTCAAGTTCTACACTCCAGGTTGTTAGTAAGGGGCCCTAGACGGGGCCCGGGCACTTAAAGTTGTCTTTAGTTTAAACCCCTTAGTCTGGACCCCTTTTGTAAATTTTTTTAGGGTTGTAAAAAGGGTTGCAAAGGGGGAGGGACGAAACGGAAAACGAATGGGGCTGAATCTCAGTGGATCGTGGCAGCAAAAGGCCCTCTGCCCCTTACAATACCCCCCTCGCGATTTAAGTGTCTGCAAAAGGGTTCTATTACTGCTCGGGGAAATCATAATTCAAGGCGGCCGGCAAACTCTTGTATGCCCGGGCTTGGCCAAGACATGCCCTTTGGGGGGGAAAGGTACTTGGGGGAAAGGGCAGCGAAGCAGGCTGGTGCCAGCCCCGGTTTGACTAAGGCGTTCAGTCATAATCCGCGCAAGGTTTGCTTCCCCACTGGTTTTAACAAGGGGGGGTGACAATTGTGCGAACAAGGTTCTCTGTTTCTAGGTTGGGTTCTGTCGCGGGGCGGTCATCAGTAGGGGAAAAACTAACCGTCTAGACGGTCTAAACCCATCACGTTCCCCCATTGGGGGTGAACAATAAAAACTTTGGGGAATTTGTTCACAATGATAGGAAGAGCCCAATCGAAGGATCAAAAAAAACAAGTCGTATGAAGTTGGCTGCCCCAAGCGTTATCCCTGTGGTAATTTTCTGAAAATCAGCTTCAAATTTCCCAAGGGCTTTAAAAGGCGATAGGCCCCGCTTTCCGGTTGTATTCGTATGGAAAAACGAAAAAACGGCTTTTCCCTTTTGTTCCCAGAGATTTTGTTCTCGTTTAGTATCTTGGACACCTGGTTTATCTTTTAACAGAGGCCGCCCCAGGGCCCAAATCCCCCCCTGACAATGTCTTTCCGCCCCGGCGGCCCCGCCAAAACGGCCTTTGGCCCAAAAAGGAGGGGCGGCCCCGCCTCGATTAAGGAATAAGTAAAATAACGTTAAAAGTGTGGTTTTCAATTTTCGGAGCTCCCCTTTATACACCTCAAGTCATTTCAAAAAGTGGACTAGAGTAAAAGCTCAACAGGGTTTTCTTTCCCCCTGATTTCCCCAAGCCCGCCCCTTGGTTTGTGGTTTCGTGGATAGTAGACGGGACGGGGGAATCTCGTTAATCCATTCATGCGCGTCATAATTAGTGACGGGATTTGGCTACCTTAAGAGAGTCATGTTACTCCCGCGTTTACCGCGTTTGGGTTAAATTTTCTTCACTTTGACATTCAGGAAAGGGCAAAAAACACATTGGTGGCATCCGCAAGGCCCATCGCAATGCTTTGTTTTAATTTTAAAAGTCGGTTTCCCCCTTGCCCGCCCGTTTTGGCTGGCTGTTCGACGCCGGGGAAGGCCCCCGAAGAGGCCGTTCCCAGCCCGTCCCCGGCCGGCACGCGGGACCGCTTCCCCGCGTGGCAGCTCGAGCGTCCCGACCCCGGCGGGTTAGGATGGGCCCCCGGGCCGCCCCGAGCCAATCCTTTTCCGGGTTAGGATCCATTTTCCCAAACCCTTGCCTAATTGTTCCATCACCGAGGCTGTTCACCTTGGGACCTGATGCGGTTATGAGTCGACGGGCGCGGATGGCACTCGGTCCTCGGTTTTTTATGGGCCGGGGGCGCACCGGAACCGCGCGACTTTCGGTGCTTTTCGGCCCGTGGCCTACCTCCGACTGATGGTTTTTCCAGGGTGGGCGGGCCTTTTTAAAGAAAAGAAAACTTTCCCCGGGGCCCCCCCCGACGTCTGGACCCCCTACGTTGCCGTCAGCCGCCGGTCCGGTTCGGAATTTTAACCGTTTCCCCTTTCGTGCTGCGGGGGGACGCGCTATCAGAGGGGTTTCCCCCGTCTTTAGGATGACAACCATTTTGCAAGTGCGTTCCAGGAACCCTTTCCCCTCTTCGGCTTAAAGTTCTCATTTGAATATTTGCTATACCCCCAAGATCTGCCCCGAACCCGCTCCCCCGGGGCTCGCCCCCGGGGTTTTGCAGCACCGCCCGCCCTCCTATCATCGGGGCCGGGCCTTGCCCTGGGGCCCGGGGTGTGGGGCGGTTTAAAAGCCCCAACCCATTTTCGGGGCTGTTGTTTCGGCAGGGGGTTTGTTACACCTTTTAGCGGATTTGATTCCCTGCCCACCGTCCTGCGTTTTAAATCGAAAAACCCCCTTTGGGGTTTTAGGTTAGGCGCAGTTGGGGCACCGAAAACCGGCTTCCGGTTCATCCGCTCGCCAGTTTGTTCCCAAAATGGCCATTGGAGTCTGATTCCTGGAGGGCTATCGAAGCAGCCGCCCCGTCCTACCCCTTTTAAAGTTTTAGAAGGTCGAGGGGTTGCACCCCGATGCCCCTATCATTGGGGGTTTCCCCATAGAAATCGGTTGAGCTCCCGTATCCCGGGGAAAATTCGGAGGGAACAGTATGACGGTTTCGATTAGTCTTTCGCCCTATACCCAAGTCGACGAACGATTTACGTCAGTATCGTGCGGGCCTCCACCCGGTTTCCCTTTGGGTTGCCCCCGCTCAGGTAGTTCCCATCTTTCGGGTCCGACAGGCATGCTCGCATCGAACCCCTTTTCGAAGATCAAAAGGTCGGTCGGGGGTTTTCAACCCGAGGGGTTCCCGCCAGTCAGTTCCTTGGCCTTAGGGTTTACTCGCCCGTTTACTGCACACATGCAAATCCTTGGTCCGGTTTCAAGAGGGCCGAATGGGGGGCCCGCAGGCCCCGCCTAGCGCGCAGGTGGTGAGCCGCCGTGGCGGCGCGCGTCAGTCCCAAAAGCGGCGGCGGCATCTCCCGGCGTTTCAAAGGGCCCGGGGTTGGGCCGCAGAAATCCGCGCGGTCCGCACCCCCAGCCCATCAGCGGACCGGCATTCGCCATTCCCCTCCGCCCGGGGGATCGCGGCCCATCGCTTCCCTCCCCACAAATTTTAAATCTTTGACTCTTTTTCAAAGTCCTTTTTATCTTTCCCCGCGGTATTGTTCGCTTTTTGGTCTTCACCCCTATTTAGCCTTGGACGGAATTTCCCCCCGATTAGGGCTGCATTCCCAAAAACCCGACTGTAGCGCGCCTCGGGTGGGCGGGTCGGGCACGCGGGGTCTCACCCTCCCGGCGCCCCCTTTAGGGGACTTTGGGCCGGTCCGCCCCTGAGGACGCTTTCCAGCTACAATTCAAACGCCGAAGGCATCCCTTTTTCAAGTGGGCTCTTCCGGTTCGCTCGCCGTTACTAGGGAATCCTAGTAGTTTCTTTCCTCGTTTTGATATGCTTAAAACTCAGGGGTGTTCCCGCTGACCCGGGGGGCGCAAAGTTGGATGGGGCTAATAAATAAAAGGGGCCCCCCTGGTCCCCAAAAAATTTGTCGGCAAGGGGGAGCAAACCCCGACTAAAAGACCATAGTGTGTTTTAAAACAGCTCACCTGGCGTCTCTTGCCCAAGACTTTCATTTTGGCCATCCAGTGGCTATTACAGCCACTGGGGGGCCAAAAATCCGCACCCTTTCCCCAAATTTTTGGGGGAGGGCGCTTTGTGGAACCCCGGCAGACGTTTCCCCCAAAACCAAATGGCTTCAGGCGAACTTGCGTTCAAAAAATGATGGTTCCGGGGGTTCGCAATTACACCAAGTATCGCATTTTGTAGTTCTTCATGATGCGGAGCCGAGATATCCGTTGCCCGGGGTCATTATTCTTTTAAAAGTTGGTGGGTCGCTCCATCTGAAAACCGTGACGGGCACATGACGGGTGTCATCGTAGTATTCCCTTTGGGGCATTCCGCGCCGGGGGTTTGTTGTTTGGGCGGGGCAAACGGTGGTCAAACCCCGCCCAGCAAGGCAGGCCTTCCCTTTGGGGGACCCAGGGCACACCAAAAAACAGCCCTTCCCGCATTTAACAAAGTTCGCTGGTCATTTGCCGGGAGGTTTTGACAAAGTCCTTCCCAGGTTCACTCGGAAACCTTGTTACGACTTTCCCCCTAAATGAAAGGTTTAGTGAACTTCTCGCGACGTGCCGGCGGCGAACCACCCACGTCGCCGCGATGAACATTCACGGACCATTCATCGGTAGGGGCGGGCGGTGTGTACAAAAGGGGGGACGTGTCAAAAGCGGCTGATGATCGCGCTTTTTTTGGAATTC
>JAVBHU010000638.1:0-17959 GCA_034768395.1 Linum lewisii | reverse complement strand
CAGGACAATCTGGCAGGCCACACACATAGGGACAGTGTCACCCCCACCCTGATTTTTTGCTGCAAAAGGTGTTATATGCCCCAGATTTCAGTTTTAATTTGATTGCTGTTAGTAAGCTCACCAATGATACTTCACTAAAAATGGTTTTTTGTTCTGACCCCTTGCTTCTTACAGGAGACAACTTCCGAGCAGGGTGATTGGTTCTGCTAAGCTTCGGCATGGCCTTTATCACCTCAAGTCCTACAAGTCAGTCCATGCCCTCTCAATCACTTCAACGCCTTCTTTTGATCTTTGGCATTATAGATTAGGCCACATTTCACATTCCAAAATTTCCCCCTGCTTAAACAGCATCTTAGTGAGATAGAAACTTTCCACACTATGCCTTGTGATGTTTGTCATTTTGCAAGACAGAGAAGATTACCATTTCCTATCAGTGTTTTCTTACAAAAGAACCATTTGATCTTATTCATGTAGATATTTGGGGACCAAACCCTCATCCTCTTATGATGGTCATAGATATTTTCTTACCACTGTCGATGATTTCACTCGTTTGACTTGGATCATGCTAATGAAGTTGAAATCAGAAACTCGACCTCATTTGAAAACACTTCTACACCACATAGAAACTCAATTTCAAGTCAAGGTCAAAAGAATTAGAAGTGATCAAGGAAAAGAATTTGAAATGACATACTTTTATCTCGAAAGGGCATCGTCCATGAAACCATCTTGTGTTGAGACCCCACAACAAAATAGTAAAGTGGAAAGGAAACATCAACACATCTTGAATATAGCTAGAGCCTTGAAATTCCAAGCCAACTTACCAGTAGGATTTTGGGGGGACTGTGTGAAACATGCTGTGTATTTGATAAATAGAGCACCCAGCCCCGTTCTGCAAAACAAATCCCCTTATGAACTATTGTACAAAGCTGCACCTGTTTACTCCAGTTTGAAGGTCTTTGGTAGTCTCTGTTTTGCAACTACCTTAGCTGGTCATAGAACCAAATTCCAAAGAAGGGTTTAGAAAAGGTGTATTTATAGGTTTTCAAATGGGAACAAAGGGATACAAAATTTTGACCTGAACACCAATGCTGTCTTCATTTCCAACGATGTGATCTTTTATGAGCAGTGTTTCCCTTTGCCCAACATGTCACAGAACAATCTCAGTCCACTTCTGAGGTGCACCATTTTCTTCCCACTGATTTTGACTTTTTATTCGTCAGAATCACATCCACCAGAACCACTAATCCACCTCCCATTTCTGATGACTCTCAAACCAACAATAGTTCTGATGAGGAGGGGGATGATACCATTACCATTCCCCCGGACTCAAACATTATTGAAACTCCTTCCCCATCATCACCAGAAAGTCAAACACCATCACAACCATTAGCCACTACATGCCCTAGACACCCACAAAACCACCCAGTTTTACTTGCAGGATTATCACTGTGATTTGCTCGCTCAAGCTAGCAGAACTCAGCTCCCAGCTCAAGTTCAACCTGCTGAGGTAAGTGCAGTGCAAAGTTCCCACTCTTTAGTTAATGTATTGTCTTATGATAAACTTCATCCTGACCATAAGAGATTTGCTTTGAGTATATCTGCTGCAAAAGCACCAGAAAGTTACATTGCAGCTATCAAATCTCAAGAATGGAAACAGGCTATGGATGTTGAACTTCGAGCTTTGGCAGCCAATAACACTTGGTCGATTGTCCCATTACCAACTGGGAAACGTGCAATTGGTAGCAAATGGGTCTACCGCATCAAACATAAATCTACCGGAGAAATTGAACGGTACAAAGCCATGATTGGTTGCAAAGGGTTATACTCAAAGAGAAGGAGTTGATTATCAAGAAACTTTTGCACCGGTAGTGAAAATGACCACTGTGAGAACCTTTTTGGCTGTTGCTTCTAAACAAAACTGGCACTTGCATCAGCTTGATATAAATAATGCTTTTCTTCATGGAGATTTAACGGAGGAGGTTTACATGACCTTGCCTCAAGGTAGTCTTATTACACTACAATTGCTCATCCAGTATGCAAGCTTCACAAGTCCCTATATGGTTTGAAACAAGCTTCCAGACAATGGTTTGCCAAATTGTCTGAGAAGTTGCAGATAACAGGTTATGCTCAAAGTAAGGTTGATTATTCTCTATTCTTGAAGGTGACAGAGCACTCATTTACTGCTATTCTCGTCTACGTGGATGATTTGATCTTAGGTGGCAATGATCTCTCAGAGATACAAAGAATGAAAGAATTTTTGGATAATGAGTTCAAGATTAAGGACCTTAGTCTCTTGAAATTTTTTCTGGGATTGGAGGTAGCAAGAAACAACAATGGAATACACCTTTCTCAGAGGAAATATATATTAGAAATTCTGGATGAAGCAAACTTGTTACATGCCAAACATACAACCACTCCTATGGACTACAAAGTACATTTGAGTGGAACAGATGGAGAAGTTTATCAAGATGCAGAAACCTACAGAAGATTAGTAGGAAAATTGATCTACTTAACTACAACCAAACCAGATATTTCATTTGCAACTCAACAGGTGAGTCAGTTTATGGATTCACCAAAGGAAGAACATTACAAAGTTGTTGCAAGGATCCTAAGGTATTTAAAGGGAGCCCCTAGCACTGGCCTCTTCTTCTCACACCGTTCAGATTTCAAACTCGAAGCCTTTAGTGACTCGGATTGGGCTGCCTGTCCGGACAGTAGGAAATCAATCACCGGCTATTGCGTGTTCCTCGGCAACTCCTTGATCTCTTGGAAGAGCAAAAAGCAAAATACAGTATCCAGATCCTCTTGTGAAGCAGAATATAGAGCGTTGGCTCATACAGTTTGTGAGGTGTAGTGGCTGCAATATCTCCTCAATGAATTCCGAATTCCTGACATCAAACCAACATCAGTCTATTGTGATAATCAATCAGTAGTTCATATAGCTGAAAATCCAACCTTCCACGAGAGGACCAAACACATTGAATTGGACTGCCATTTGGTACGAGAGAAGTTACAGGCCAACATTATCAAGCTCTTCCATGTCTCCACAACTAATCAATTGGCCGACATCATCACCAAAGCCCTGCCTCCTCAACCCTTTGGCACGCTTCTGTCCAAGCTTGGTGTACACAATTTGTGCCCACCAGCTTGAAGGGGGTAATAGAGGAAAAAGGATTTTCCCCTTTTCAGCCAAACGACACTGTTGCAGATTACTTCTCAGCTAAGGACTCCAACCCATCACCTACAATCCTATTAGGACTTTCCCGCAATTTCCGTACGAGCCACTGTTGCTCCTTTTGTCCTGTAATGTTACTGACCTAACTATATAAGTTACTGGCTAATGAGAATATATTCTAAACCCTAAAACAATTGTTAAAGAGACCAAAATTAAAAAATAATCTAAATCAGATTACGAAATCTCTTTGATTCTTCCTTCTTAGATCCACAACAGAAATATCAAAGAAAAGGCAAGATCTTTCTCATAAGAAGCGGTGCTTAATTTCCTTCCGGCGTTCCGATCGTCGGACATCCGTTCAACTGCCCCCATCAGCTTTCCTTTAGAGATTTCCGTAAACGGAGGTTTCAGGGAGGCGCTGATCCGTATGGTATGGTATGGTGTTTGGTATTTTAGGTGCAAATGCAGAGAGGAGAAGCAAATACAAAGGAAAAAGGTTGAACGTAGAAGAATGCAAACAATAAGGAAGTTAGAATGGTAAACTTAAGATTAAGACGCCCACAATAACCACTTGCAACCGGGGAATTGGAATTTTGTAGCACAATTTTAAAAAATATGTACCGTCAGTAGCCAAATGCGTAAAAATGTCCAGAAATAGCACAATATGACTGGCAGCCAGCGCTGCGCCAGCCAGATAGCGCTGCGCCACCCAGCCAGCGCAGCGCTGGCTGCCAAGTGAAATTTGTGCCGTTGCAGCGCTGCGCCATGTGGCACACTAGCCGTTACAATGTAGCCGTTAAGTAACGGTTGTATTGATCCCAGGCAGCGCTGCGCTGGCTGGGTGGCGCAGCGCTACCTGGGATCAATACTACCGTTTTTTTTTTGGTATAAATACCCCTACCCCCCACATACCATCTTCACACCTCCTCTCATACTTTCTGAAACTCAATTCTCTCTAAGGTATTTTTGATAGTTTGTTTGTGTTTGTCATAAATTTTTTGTTAGTATTATTGTACGCTAATGACGTATTTTATTTGTAGGTTCATAGCAATTGTCCGGCGAGGAAATTTCGTTTGAAGAAGGCCTGAACCCTCCCTCAAAAGGTATCATGCTATAAATTTATATGGTAATTAAATTGTGTTTTACGATTTTATATGTATTTAACATTGCTTGTGGATATTAAATTGTAGATGGATTACATGTTTGGAGAGGTGCCGGTTGGGGTACGAAGTGGTAGTCCCGAGGACCCTTCGATTTTATGGGGTGATGCTGACCGACATCGAGCGTCGGGAATTTTCGAAGCTCAGGTTAGTACATTTGAAATGTTAGTTATAATTTAATGTTATTTATATTTATTTGTTATTTAAATTTACATAGTATTTATGTTTGAATGTTAGTATATAGTAATTATTCAAATGTTACTTATATTTAAATGTTAGTTATATATAACTGTTTGTTATATGTAAATGTTAGTTATATTTTAAAGTTATTTATATTTGATCGTTAATTATATTTGAATGTGTAATTATATTTGAATGTTAATTACATTTAAGTGTCTAGGGTGCACTCAGAAATTGAGTACTAGTTATTAATTATGTTACATCTTCTTCCCCCAACTATTAGGACCCACATATGACGCTTAAGTGTCACTTCTCTAAGAAGATCGTGAAGTACGATCCTAGGTTCGAGACATACCTTGCCCCCATAGGTCTAGATCAGTTGCGTGCCTGCCTGGATTTTACCCTGATTCTGAGCTGATCACCGCATTGGTCGAGAGATGGCGTCCCGAGACGAGCACTTTTCACTTGTACCACGGTGAGGCAACCATAACACTCGAGGACGTGCACTTTCTCACTGGTCTGAGCATCGATGGTGTGCTTGTGGAGTCGCAGAGGCGCATTCCGACTGTGGATTCTGATCTGCAGATTTACGTTGAGCGCCTTCTTGGGAAGAAACCATCTACCGCTGACCTTTCTGCTGGCAGAGTGAAGATGACGTGGTTGCGTAACCACTTTGGCACCATCAGGGATGACGCCGATCAGGAGACTATCGAGCAGCACTGTCGAGCATACATTCTGGACTTCTTCGGCAGCTGCATCTTTGCTGATCGATCAGGATCACACGCCTCACTCTTCTTCCTTCCACTGCTCGAGGACATGAGCCAGGTAGGTGACTACGCTTGGGGGGCTGCCGCACTTTCATGGCTATATAGGGAGCTTGGCCGGTGTGCTTTCCGCATAGAGAGCAACCCGTCCCGCGACCACGTAGGTGACATTGGAGGTTGGCTGGCACTGGTTCAGGCGTGGGCCCTGGAGAGATTTACGTCCATTGCGCGTCGAGTCCACAAGAGTCGACAGATTGCACCGACGCACTCCCCCATTCCACGTATGCCTAGGTTCGGGCTACGACTTCTTCTTCCATTTTAATGGTTTATTCCATCTTATCAAGTTGTATGAATGACGTGGTTCATTCCGCAATTTTGTAGCTGGAAAGAATGGTATCACGCGAAGACCAGATACATCCTAGTTGGGGGGTACCGCCAGCTGTTTGACGATGGGACTCCATTCGTGGTATTGTATTCTAACAAGAAGATCGTGTTTTTTTCCCTTACAGTTTAGGTTTCGTAGTTGTCTAACTTTCCACTTTGTTTCATATAGTGGTGTCCCTACTCGGCGGACCGTGAGCATTACAGTCCAGGGACTTTCCCCATCCATCGCGTCGTCGCACCTCTTATCTGCTTCTTCAGCGCTATGTGGCATAGGCCTGATAGAGTGCTGCGTCAGTTTGGGATGGACCAGCCTGTCCCTACATGGGATCAGCCAGTAGGTGAGGTCATCAGTAACCTGGAGCTGACACAGCGTGGATGGCATCGTACTGATGTGGTAGCTAGATTTGCTGGATATCGAGACCTGTGGTCCACTCGTGTTGACCACATCGCCTCAGGCCCGTGGCTGCGGAGCGAGGAGAGGGAGGCCTATCACTTCCACGACGAGATCAACCAGTGGTATCATGGCATCACTAGACGTACAGTTTCTCGCCGAGGAGCCGTGGACCAGTCTTTGGTACGTAGGTCCTGTCATAATTATTACAACTACTTCTAGTTACATGTTTAACCGTTCTAATTATGTGTTGTAGCTTGATGGCATGGAGAGGCTATACGTGACTACTGGCCAGTCACATATCACGCCTCAGGAGCAGCAGGAGATGCATGCTACACTGAGGTCAATGATGCATGCTTCAGGCGGGATCCATAGGACGTCTGAGTCTAGGAGGGCACCCCGGCAGGCCACCCATCCACGACATGCTGACTACCCAGTGCCTGACCCGCCAGCCGCCAGGATTCCTTCTACACGTAGAGTCCGACAGCATGTAGATGTCCCCCCTGTCCCGCGATTGTGGGAGCCGACATTGCCTCAGTGGGATCCACATCACCAGCAGACCCGATACTCTGAGCACTATCCATTCGACACTACAGGCGACGCGACTTTCGATTATATGGGGAGTCAGGACTACACCCAGCCGGAGGATTACACACAGCATCCGGACCCGACCCAGCCATACCCCACTCCTACAGTCCCCACTGGAGGCTATACATCTTACGCCCCTCCATCCGGGTCTCAGTGGGGTCCTTCCTCATCGTACGCTGGTCCATCCGAGTCTCAGTATGTCACACCACCCGTAGTGACATATGATGCATCTTTCGATGATGATGATACTCCACCCGCCGACGGGCAGCATCGATATGGACTGAGGCGAGAGCCTACGCAGAGGATGTGCGCTACTGGAGGCCATGAGCTGGGGGCACATTGGAGGGGACAGGGTCGGCGTAGGGGTCGAGAGGGTAGGGGTCGGAGGGTGGGGGTCGGGAGGGGAGGGGAGGTCGTGAGTAGTTTATAGTATCTTACGAGTATATTTCATTGTATTTCGTATTTCAGAGTAGTTCATAGTAGACGTTTGTTTCATGGTATTCGACTTTATAATTGATCACAACATTTCATCTTATGAGATCACAACACCCTAGAAATGCAACATATAATTGATCACACATTTCATCTTATGAGTTGACAACACCCTAAAAATGGGTCATCTGTTCACATAGATAGATATAATTTCTGCAAGAAATAATTGCCAACCCACGTGAAAAAAGCTGCAGCTCCTCATTAAGTCAACCACTTATGGACGACACAATAATTTGTAACGTATAATTGACATCACGCGTGAAAAAAAGTTGGAGTTGTTCTGCAATTCTGGCATCCACTAACTGACACAGAGAGAATAATTGAATTCTGTCTTCCTTACATTATATAGAGGCGTGAGTCCATAAACAATTTCTTACTAACTCTTCCAAACTACTCGAAACCTACTACAACTCTCAATATCTTGTAACCATAGAAAATGAATTTCACGTTTTGGCTCCGATGGGATGGCGAAATAGTACACGGCCAACACGGTGGGGTGTGCTACAGCGGGGGGAAATTATGTCGCCTCAAAATGACGAGGCAACCTTCACTACAACAGGCATGTCCAGTGTTCTTGCGAAAGATGGGGTAGGATCTTCGGCGGTGTTGCGGACTGTCATGTATCGATGTCCAGTTTTTGGGAATGACCAAATTGTGGCACACTACCCACTCATTCTTAATGACGTTACTGGGTTAGAGGTTATCTACAACATCATGGCAACCCAATCGGACTACCGAGTGGCAGAGCTATACTTTGAGTTCGACCACCGTGGGACGCCAGGCCAGGGAGACTCTATATTCATGGGCGATGGAGCGAGTGCCGGTTATAGTGGTCAGAGCAATCACACACAATACCGTGGCGATAGCAGGCAAGAAAGTACGGTAGCGCACTTAGGAAATGAGATAGAAGGAGACTCATCAGAAAGCGACGTCAACTCGGAGCAGGACGCAGCACATGTCTCTGAGCCAGACATTGAAACTCAACCCTTTGTGAATGCGCAACCACCGAGAGAATATACCCCCCAAGCCATTTCACACATTTACCAGACGATATCGGTGACCTAATGACTACAAACAACAATGAGTACGGCGTTCATAATGTTCCACGGTGGCACATTGATGGGCCAGGGTTTGGGGTTGGGCAACAATTCGAAAGCAAGCTTGTGGCTCAAACTAGTCTGAAGCAATATGCACTCAGGAATAACCGCATGTTATGCACGACACGGTCTAGCAAATGGTTGCTTGAGCAACGATGTCATGGATATCAACGCAATGGATGCCCGTGGAGGATAAGGCTAACTACAGATGAGAGCGATGTGTGGACGGTAAAACAATTCAATCCGGCCCATACGTGTTTGGGCAGTCAGAACAACATCAGTCCAACCCAGCTGGACGTTGATGTCATAGCCGATGCAGTCACGCCCTTTGTCCAGGCACGCCCCCATATTCGTATCAAACTTCTTCAGACAGAGATACATACTATGTACGGACGACAAATTTCGTACAAGAAGGCATGGAACGGCAAACAGCGCGCCATGGAGCGGATATATGGTAATTGGGAGGAATCATACAACGAGTTACCTACCCTAATGAAGGCAATACAAGATCGGAACTATGGGACGGAAGTTGAATTCGTCACGAAAGAATGGACAACGGTTGATGGAGATACAATCATCCAATTCGACCGTGTGTTTTGGAGTTTTGCCCCGTCCATTGAAGGTTTCAAACATTGTCCTCCTGTGCTCATCGTCGACGGTACCTTCATGACCGGAAAATACAAGCACACACTACTCATGGCTAGTTCGTTCGATGGTAATAAGAACATCTTCACTGTGGCTTTCGCAATCGTGGATGTTGAGAGCAAGGAGACTTGGGAATGGTTCTTTGATTGCATACAACGACGAGTGACACAGAGACGCGGAGTATGTGTCATATCCGACCGACATGTGGGCATCGTGAGTGCAATGGAGAAAATCCAATTTGGATGGCATTGGCGATGGTGCGCCAGACACTATGTAAGCAATTACAACAAAGCCGCCAAGAACCCAAAAATGAAAAACCGCCTTATGAATTTAGGTCTATATCATGACACTCCACCAAGTACTTAACAATTTCAGCGTATATCATTTGTAATCCATTCTTTTTTACCTGCAGCTAAACGCCGGTCCTTCAGAAAGTTCACAAAGGGGGCAACAAGATTCGCAAGGGACGACCCCGTAAATAAAAAATGGGCGCTTGAAGATCAATTATATTGGTCAAGAGCCGTAGACGCTCAACACGACGGGGCACGATGGAACCAATTGACATCAAACATGGCGGAGAGCGTGAATGGGGCATTCAAGTCAATCCGGGCTCTCCCTGTTGCAGCTTTGGTGGAATCCACTTTCTACAGGTTGCAAACGTATTTTGAAGATCGACGAAAGAGGGTTCGAGAAGAACAGGCGGCCGGTGAAATCTGGACGAAGAAGTGTCTTAAACGCCTGCAGAAAAGAGTGAATAAGGCCACTTCCCACACAGTGAGGCAATTCGATTACGAAGCTGGCATATTCGAAATACAGACGGCGATAAATCGCAGCAACGGGAAGGGAAACAATAGGCAAGAAGTTCGCTTGGACTACGAGGAGGGGGACGGTCATTGCTCCTGCGGCAAGTTCCAACAGTGGAAGATGCCTTGTTCACATGCTGTGGCCGCATGTAACGCCGCCAATCAAGATCCCTTATACTACGCCAACGACCATTACAGGCTGGAAACAGTGAAACAAATATACGGACGGAGTTTCCTCCCTATCGGCTCGAAAGACGACTGGGTGCCTCATGGAGGGCCTAAGTTGATGCCTGACCCAGGAAGGGTCAGGGAGATGGGGCGACCACGACATTCTCGCATACGCAACGAGATGGATTGGGTTGAAGATATTGAGCCTCACTGCAGTTACTGCCATCAAGAAGGGCACAATAGGAGGACGTGCCGACGTGCGAGGCGAAGCAGCAGAAATCCAAACCCTACAAGGAACGGTTAATTGCACTATCAAATGTTTTAGTATTATGGGTTTGGTAGTTTGTGTTTGGTAATCTGTATTTCAAATGGGTGGTTGTCAATTTCATGTTTCAGTTTCAATGTAACCTAATGTTTTGTAGTTGTACTATGAAGTTACTTTTATTAGTCAATCCTTCAACTGAGAAAGACTGCAACTATGTCATAACAACAAATGAAATTTGACAACACAATCAAGAAAGGCTGCAACTACAACCCAGTCATTTTATTAACTTTTATAATGACGCGAACAACGACAACAACAACAACGACGACAACAAGAACAACAACAACAGCAACAACAACAACAGAAATAACAAACACACTAGGCCCAACATGGATGTCAATTGAAAGGACAAGGTCCGGGTGGTGGTGGGGGAGGCCCTTCCCTGAGCAACCTATTGATTGAAACGTGCAACCATGAAATTTCTTCCCTCAGTTCTCGAATAATGTTGTCCTTCTCCTCAACGATGTCATCCTTCTCCCTATTCGCTCGAACAAGTAGTTCGTCCTTCGCCCGAATGATTTGGTCCTTCTCCTTAATAGCAGCATCCACGGCCTCCCGCACCTCCAGTTTTTCATAATAACCACACCCCTTCTCCTACAGATCAGAAATCAAACGTAGAGGGTTTTGATAACTAGAAAAATGAATAAAATTAAATTCGAACCCTTTTTTTACCTCTCTCTCAGAGGGCAGCCAAAATAGCGTTCCAGATCACTCGGTCGAACGGATCTAGTCGCCCTTAAGTCACACCAGCAGTTAACCACACTGGCCTCATAAACGAACAAGTCCTCCTCCACCGGCTTCTTCAACTTGTGCATTACCCTCTCAGTATCTGTCACTACAGAACAACAGTACACAAGATTAATTCGTTAAACGCAAAAATGAGATAAGTACAAAGCACCCAAACGAATTTCACTTACGCTTACTCTTCCGAGACCTAGAGCCAGAGTTGAAGAACGACATATTCTAAGCTTGGTGACGGCTGCCTACTTCAAATTCTAAGTTTAGGGCAAGGGAGGTGAGTGGTCATCATAGAGGGGGGTATTTATACTGAAAATTGAGGCCTTAGGGTTTCTTCAGTCCCAGCCAGCGCTGCGCCACCTAGCCAGCGCATTGCTGGCTGGGTTTGAGGAAACCCTAACGGAGATTTGACGGTATCTAATCTGATTAGGCAGCCAGCGCTGCGCCTTCTGAGTAGCGCTGCGCTGGCTGGGTGGCGCAGCGCTATCTGGCTGGCGCATCGCTGGCTGCCAGTCAGATTGTGCTATTTCTGGACATTTTTACGCATTTGGCTACTGACGGTACATATTTTTTAAAATTGTGCTACAAAATTCCAATTCCCACTTGGTTGGACCAAAAGGTTCAGTCAGATGGTTCGGGATCTCGACCTGATGGTTAACTCGAAACCACTTTTCATTCGAGAAGTTCAATTTCCATATATTGGGGTAAAATTTAAACCATGAATTAAATAATTTAATTTGAATTAATTTTTACCAAGCTTTGAACCAACGAGGAACCAACCAAATTCTAATTTAACCTGTTAATCATAACTCAGATGTTAAAACCGTCGCCTAGGCAAAAATTGTTAATGTTGACGTTCTCCAGCTCAACTTTTTCACCAACCGGCTATTGTGGGCAACAATAATCGAAGAACGAGTCAACCCCATTGTAAACCAACTCGACTTTTTTAGCGACCTTCTCCACTGCCGTCGTCATCCAATCAAAAGAAGCTTTGAGAAATGCAATGCCAACCATACAAACTACACATACAGGACCTTTGTATTTTTGACCAAAAGTCTCAAGGTAGCAAAATTACAGTCTAGAATCTCTTTTCGAAATGAGATTCGGAGGGCATCAGAGATAATTTAACTTTTTGAGACATGATTGAAACTCAGAAAGGAAAGATAAACAACAAAATAGGTAACAACAACAGTTAACCCACAAGCTCATAAAACTTTATTGTGTTTTGGTTACTCATATATGGTAGTATGCGTGCAATTTTGCTATTAATCTGAGACCCTAAACTCTCAGATTAATCTGAGAGGCTATGAGCCAATTATTAGGTGACACGTGACATTGACCCCACTAAAATGAAAAAAAAAATTAATTGGCTGGAAAAAGTAAGGGGGCTGCCCGCACGTGTCCCCAAGCGCTCGGGCAGCTGCCCAAAATACCTTTTCAGAAAATAAAAAAAAATTCTGACAATACTCTCTCTCTACAATTTTCCCTAATTTTAGTTTTGTTGGTATAACTCTTAATATAATGCTCAAATCACATTTTAACATTCACAAATGTGTGTTATTATAATTTTTCGAGTCTAATGATATCAATCTTGATATAGTTATTGAAGTTTTAGTGAATATATTGAACTTATAAATAAGTGATATGTCTGTGTTATGATATCAAAAATCTTATAACTGTAAAAGAACACTCATATAACGATGATATAACAATGTGTTATGACGCTATTATGTCGGTGTTATGACATATCAAAATCTCATAATGATAAAAGAATACTCATATAACGATGATATAACAATGTGTTATGACGCATTGTTTGTAAAGGGTTTCGGTTTTTTGTTGGCCTTTAGTTAGATCTCGGCTGGAGGCATTCTGCTTCTTGTTTTTTGGGAGGTTGGCTTTTCCCGAGCGTGTCTTCGGGTTCGGTTTTACCACTTGGTGCCGGATAGGCGGGTGGGAAAAAACAATGTGTTATGACGTTGTTATGACATAACGATGTCATAACAACGTCATAATATCAATGTATGAATGACATAACACCTAACAGTCTCTCTCCTTCCACATTCTCTCTCCTCTGCCCAAAGTTATTTTCTCTCTCTGCCCACCAATCTCTCAGATAAATCTGAGAGATATGGCTCTTAGAGCCATAGCCGGACTGGTATGCGTGAACTCTACTCTACGAGCAACACCCACCCAAAAGCTATCAAACAACAAAATAAGCAATTGGGTATTGATAATGCTAGAAATATCACATTTATCCACTCATATTAAGCTACATTTTTACTAATTGATGCATTAATGATATAGTATTGATTTTATTTTGCTATGAATTGTTCATCTGTCTATTCCAGTTTACTAAGTTTCTTCTGGAAAGTAGTAAGTCCTTATCACTACTCATATTTCGTAGGTATCAAGTTTTTTATGAGAGCTTTCATCATATCCTACTTTTACTACTTGGTGCACGCCTTAAGGATAAGAGAGTTCCTTGATTGGATGAGGAACAATGAGCTCAGCAAGGTACGTATGTGGTATTTTCCTTGTATCGGGGATCAGTTCCTCATTTGTTTGGATGAGTGAGCCGAGTTATTAGTACATGTTTTTATTTTTGCTGGTGGGGATATTCTGGGCGATGCTAGCCACTCTTCCCTCCATGGACTTCAATGTCATGAACGGGATCTTTGTGTCCTTGATTTCTATCTTACTTCGTGTTGGGTTCTCCACGGAGCTGCCTCTTTGTTTGTATCCCGTTTTGGGTTGGGGGGTTTAGTTGTGTGGTTTTGCGTTATTCTAAGACCATATCTCTAGTTCTACACCTCACTCTGAATGTGTACTTCTGTGTGATAGTCTTAGATGTGGTCTTTGTGGGATTGTTTAAATATTTATGGACTAGAGGGCTACCAAGAATGACGAGGTAGAGAGACGAAGGATTGGGCAAGAGGAGGTCGGGGAGAATGATGATCATGTGTAGGAAGGGGGGACTACAAATAAACATTATCCCTAGATTTGCAGAATATTGTTCAAACTCTACTTAGGATAAATTTTTGCTTATTGAACACCTTTATGGTTAGTTTGCCTCATCTTCATTCAACGCCTTCTCTTGTGCAATCCTCCATCTATTTGCCTCATGATTCTCAGAATGCCTTCAATCCATAAATATCCTAAATAATCTCACAAATCCACTATGAAAACAATCACATATGAGTAAACCTTTAGAGTGAGGTGAATAACTAAATATAAGATTAGAAAAAGGGCTTTTAATAACTAATTTTAAAAATAGACACCAACAAAAACAAAAAATGTGATAACAATGCAGATTTTAGCCAAAAAAAAAGTGATAACAATGCAGATATATTTTTTTTTCCGAAAGTATAACAATGCAGATATTGAATTTTGTTATTGAAGTATAAGAAAAAGAAGATAAATGAAAACACAGTAACACTAATAATTTATACAATATTTTTTTTACAAACATCTTTCAAATACAATACACTACGATCATCTATCTTTCAATTTCAATGCACTAAGTTTTTCCAAAGACATGTTTTATTTTTTATTGTTTTCTCTTTCTATTTTTGTGTGTGCATCTTCTGATTTTGATATGGTAATATTTTTTCCAACATGGAGATATATATTATTTTGGTATGGAGTTATCCTAGGAGCTAAAAAGAAGAGGTAGGGGGTGGGCGTGGGGTGGGGAGCTTATTGAAACATAATTTATTCAATCCGCAAATAAATTCATTAATGGTAGAGAAGAGAAAGAAAGAAACTAAACCTACTTTGTAACACGTTAGTTAGTGTTTTTTTTCCTCCTTTTGAGAGGTCTCCCTAGCTATTAGGGTTCCCTACGCGTTAGGGTTTTTGGTTCGACGGCGGCTGTTTCCTGAAGCTTCTTCGACGTCTGCTTTGTTGCACGTAGGCTTCGCATACCTAGACTACATTCAGATGGATCGTCGCCTTCAAGGGCTGCAGATCGAGGAGGATGTGGACGAGATCCTGGAGTTGAGGTCCCGGTGGTGGCCAAACAGGTTGATACCTTCGCACTGTGCGCTGTTGGCTCTTTCGTGACATCGAAGCAATTCAATTTCAATGTCATGAAATGGCGAATGGCTTCCATATGGCAACCAGGAAGGGGTTACGATTGAGGACTTGGGGAATCGTTTAATCCTATTTCGATTCTATAGCAAGATCGACATTCGTTGGGTAATCGATAATGGACCATGGACCTTCGATGACTACCTGCTGGTGCTGCATGAGCTCAAAAGAGGAGAATACCGACTAGGGTGCCCCTACACTGCACGGAATTCTGGGTTCAGGTGCACAACTTGGGACCAGGTTTCTTCTCCGAATCGGTGGGACAGGTGCTTGGGAATTTCGTGGGGCAGTTTGTAGCCTATGATGCGAAGAACGCACGAAATCTCCTGTCAACGTACACGAGGCTACGAGTTTTGCTGGACGTGACAAAGCCTCTAAAGAAGGAGAAGAAGATCAGAAACCCGGGCCAACCCTGGATTAAGTGCTTGTTTAAGTACGAACGTCTCCCCACCTTCTGCTATATCTGCGGTAGAATCGGACACTTGGATAGGTTATCTGAAATAAGATTTGCCAATCCTGATGTGGAACCACCCCGTCTGTGGGATGCTGAGATACGAGCTCCGCCAAGGAAGAACGTGAGGCTGGGAGGTGAGCAATGGCTGGTCGATAAAGCAAAAGATGAGGAAGATCACATCAACGGGGACTCCAGTCGGGTATTGAGTAACCCGAAGCTCCCACCAAATCTGATGATGCTACAAGGTAACTTTGCTGCTAGTTTCATGGAAGGTGGAAGGAAAGTCCGGACCTGGTTGCCCACAACAACTCAGAGAGTGAAGGAATGGAATTTGGAGAAGAAAAGAAAAAAAGTAGGGAGAGGGCAGATTTGGACGGGTCATCAGCAGATTCGGGTGGCGATACTGTCATGACCAGTCCTAGCAAACTGATTAAAGGTATCCAGGAATGCCTTACAAACCTGGCAAGGGCAGGTCTGCAGGACAGATTCTGCAGAATAAATATTAATCTTAAGTTGGAACTGCAGAAGTATGGGTCAACCTCGTGCAGTTAAAGTCTTGGGAGACCTGATTCGGATCAGAACCCGAGTGTTATTTTACTTTTTGAGACGCTTGCTAGTAGACGTAGAATGGAGGAGGTTAGATGCCAGTTAAAGTTTGAAAATTGTTTTACGGTGAGTGCTGAAGGCCATAGCGGTGGAATTTGTGTTTTTTGGAAAAATGAAATAAATGCTCGTTTGATTTCGTACTCCCACAGTTTTGTTAACCTAAATATCACAGACGAACATGGTGACTCTTTTAGACTTACAGCCTTTTATGGGCACCCGGAACGAAGCCACAGGAGGGACTCATGGGAGATGCTTCGAAATCTGGCAAGGGGAGGGGATGACACGTGGTTATGCATGGGGGATTTTAATGATATCCTTAGCATAGTTGAGAAAAGGGGTCGGCATGCGCATCCTAACTGGCTACTTGCAGGGTTCAGATCGGCTCTCGTGGAAAGCGGATTGAGTGACATTGAACTTCAAGGCCACCAATTTACGTGGTCAAAAAGCAAGGGTACACCAGACGAAGTTCAGGAACGGTTGGATCGAGCCATGGCAACTGTTTAGTGGAAAGAGGCGTTCACTATGGCGTCTTTGACGAATTTGGTGGCACCGCTCTCAGACCATACGCCACTTCTCCTAGATACGAGGGGAATCCGGTACCACAGGAAAGCCCGTCCCTTTAGATTCGAGAACGCTTGGCTACTTGAACCATCCTTTAAAGGAGTGGTGGAGGAAATCTGGACAAGATTAGGACCGATGGACTTGATGGCTAAGTTAAGTAACTGTACCCGAGAGCTGCACGTTTGGGGAAAAGAATTCAATGGTCATTTCAGAGGTCGTATAAAAAAGGAAAGCAGCAGCTCGAGAACCTACGCCAAGTGAATACAGTAGGAGCGGCGGCAGATTATGAAGAATGTAGAAAAGAAGTTCTAATGTGCTGAAAATGGAGGAACACTATTGGCGACAAAGAGCGAAGAATTATTGGCTACGAGACGGAGATAGAAACACTCGATACTTCCATGCTACTGCAACGGCTAGGAAGAAAAGGAAAGAGCTTAAATCTTTAAAGGCGGATGATGGTAGAACAGTGGAAGGGGATGAGGATTTGGGGACCTTGGCTAACAATTACTTTTTAGAACTCTAAAGTGCAGGAAATTGTGATACGGCCCCTGTCATTGACGCCATACAGAGGAGAATCTCAGATGATGATATTGGGGCGCTTAATGCAAGATTTACAGCGAGGAAGTGAAGCTAGCAGTTTTTGGCATGGGTAAGGATAAGGCCCGGGGCCGGACGGTTTGAACCCGGGGTTCTATCAATAGCATTGGGAGATCGTTGGAGCGGAGGTAACAAGAGCATGTATCACGTGGCTGGAGGAAGGACAAATACCGGCGGAGGTACATAACACGAATATTGTACCTATACCAAAAATCGACAAGCCAGGTACAATGAAGATCTCAGACCTATTTCGTTATGTAATGTGTTGTATCGAGTGGTGGCAAAAGTGTTGGCAAACAGGGTTAGGAAAGTGATCCCTTCTCTGGTGGAGGCAGAGCAATCAGCGTTTATCAAAGGTCGCTCGATCATCGATAATGTGATGATAGCCTTTGAGGTGCCGCATAGCATTAGACGAAGGCCGAATATAAAAGTTGGAGACTTGGCTTTAAAAATCGACATTTCTAAGGCCTACGACAAGGTGGAGTGGCCGTATCTTGAAGGTGTTTTGCGGAGAGTAGGTTTCCCAGACCGATGGGTTAATCTGTTGATGAACTGTGTCAAGGTGAAGTATAGAGTTAACATCAATGCAACACTTACAAACAGCTTCACGCCCAAAGAGGACTCTGCCAGGGCTGTCCACTCTCACCATTTTTGTTTATTTTGTGTGCAGAAGGTCTTTCCGCTCTGGTTAGACAAAAAACGGAGAGAGGTCTTTTACATGGAAGAGGGTTTGCAGAGG
>JAVBHU010000637.1:0-17963 GCA_034768395.1 Linum lewisii | reverse complement strand
AGGATGTGTCCTTCCTTGACATTTAAAAACATACAATTCCACTGGGGACGGGGGTTAGAATTCAAAAACCGTAGAATAGGTTGGACCGATTTCCCCGGAGGTGCCAAAACCCTAGGTTGGGGTTTTGGCCGTAAACTAGAGCTCGGGTTTTGGTCTTCCATGAGGCTTGGTGGTAGTGACCCCCCTTCCAGGGGGCACTGGGGGACTTGTCGTGTAACCCCTTTTCATTCTCTCCCCACCGGTTAGTGGGGTTTTTGAGTCCTCTAGTCGCTAGTTATGGATTGAACAGAGCTGGGGGGCGAGCCCCCCTAAAACCCCCGGGCATCTTCGCTTCGGGTTCTTTCGGAGCAAGTCGGGACCAACTTTTGATTCTTGGGTATTTTGCCCCAGGGACATGGGCCTTTTTTAAAAGTTAGGGAGGGTGGTGTAGGTCCCCGGTAAAGTATCGAAAAAAACTTCTTCCCATGATCCGCTTGGGGTTCCCCCACGATTGGGGGATTTTCTTCACCCCCTTTAAACCCTGCCTTGATTGCTCCCCCAAAGAGCAGATGTCGTGAATTAAAGGGTGGCGAGAATTCCCTTCTTCTTCGGAGTGTGGTGGCACTCGAGGAAATCCCCAACTTCTCCCCCCCAATCTGGTACTCGTGGGCTTGTATTTCCCGCAAATTTTTGGGGCACTGACGGGTTTTCTAAAGTCATCGTAAATCTCCGGTAGTCTGGGCTCTTCTTTTCGGGTTTCGGGGGCATCCTCCGGGGTGCCGCCGTCCCCGGTTTTGAAGCTAAAGAGGGCTTCGTGCAGGGCACCAGGAACCAAGGGGTCCCAAATGTTGCCTTCTTTTTGCAGCTCTCGCTCCCAAAGGTTAGTATAACAAAGGGGAAGAATTTTTCTACCCTCTTTAAAAAAAAAACTTAAAATAAAGGGAAAATTTTCGGGCGGGGGCCTTTGCTTTCTTTTTCTTTTTCTTATACTAAAACTAAAATTGGTGGGGAATTTTCGAATCAATTTTTAAAAGAAACAAAAAAAAGGATTGTCCGAGAAAGGGGCTGGGATGGGGCCTTGGTTTAAAACCGTGGCGACCCCAACTGTGGAACCGCTAAAACTGGGGCAGCGACCTAACCCCCGAAAGTTGGACACCGGGGAAATGGGGTAAAAACCTTCAAATCGGGGCAATTACTTTTTAACACCCCCCCGAAAAAACCGAGAAACCCCATGGTTGCCCCGGGCCCCAGGACTCCCGAGTAAAAAAAGGGAAACAGTGAAAATTAAACGGGGGGTTTCCAAAGACAACAAAAAACATAAGAGGCCTCTAAAAACGTGAAAGGGAAAATGGGGTCAATCCAAAACCATATAAATTCCCCCATAAATAAAAATTTTAATAAAAAAAAATATAGTAATGAAAAAACAAAAAATAATATAAAAGTTTATATGGCCCGCCCCAGAATTAGAAATAATGAAAAAATTGTTTATCCCCACAGATTGAAGGGGAAAAGGGGGGTAATTTTATTAAAGGGAAAAACTGGGTACAACGGTTATTAAAGGGGGGGGTCAACCCGCCGCTCCTGGAAAAAAAAATTTATTTTTTAATTTAAAAGCGTTGGTATACTTGGTGTTTTTTGTTTAAGAATATAAAAAGAATAAAGATTTTTAATAATGGAAAAAATAATAATTTTAAAATTAAAAAAAGAAAAAATTAATTCATATTACAGGTGAGTTTTTGGGGGATTTTGTAACCCAAATTAAACATGAGATTTTCCCCTTGGGGAAACAGAGTCCCTTAGGGCCCCTTCCCCCATTTCCCAAACGCATCCCTTGGGACCCCAGGGAGTATAACACCCTGCTCCCGCTGGGATTCACCCCAGGAATCGGACTCGATCACAATTGTATTTCGGGGTGGGGTAGTGTGGGCTCCTTCAGGTTCTACTTTGACATTCAAATACCCCCACCACAAACCCAACTCCACAGCCATTGCACAAGGCACAATTCACCATCCACATTATTCACAGTACACAGTTCCAGTACATCCCTTGGTTCCACGCCCAGCCACGACCACCATCCTTTACAATAACAAAGGGAACCGGCTGTCACCGGCCCCCCCACCTCAAGACAGGGGAGGCCATGCATATCTGGGGTACCACCTGTTCCTCTTACTCAGAGCGACCCCACTTGGCAGGGCAACTCTCTGCACCACACCAAACAATTTAATATCATACACCCCACTCATTCCCCAACCACCCCTAATTCCATTTCTATGCATCCATTACTAATTCACTTCATTACACCCACCCCAAATCTCAATCAAAACCACAATCAACCACGGCAATCATCTTAACAATCAAGTAATTCACAGAACGTTTACCCCCTTTTTACGTCTCTTTTCATAAACCTGGTTTTGTTCTAAGTCCAATTGAAACTCTCACGCGGTCCAAAACTACTTACACAACGCTAAGCCTCACCCTGGAAATAGAAGACGAGGCTCTAATCGTCTTCTAGTTCCCCAAAACTCGATTTCCAACCACCAACCGGCCCACCCTTCCTTACTGCCCGACCTACCCCCCAGAAACCCCAAAATAGGATTGCGTCTCTTTCCCCTCTCGCTACAATCCATGCAACAAAGGGAAATAATTTCCGACCTCTCGCCTCGGGGAAACACCCTTCGAAGGGCTCGCTCTGGTTCGTCAATGGCTTTTCGGGGAAGAGAAAAAGGGAGAAGTTGTGATTTCCGGCAAACCGTCCTTTTTATGCACGAATGTGGCCTGGAGTCAAAATTGCGCCGGCGCACATTGCCCCCAAAAGGCGCACATTTTGAATATTTCCCGAAAGTTTGCTATTTAATTGAAAAGTGCGCCTGACACTTCAAAAGGCGCCCTGCGCACTTTGGGACCCAAATCAGCATTTTGGTTGTACCGTTCCCTCTTTTGCACTTCAACCCGGCACACCCCAACGCCCCCGACCTCAAGAGCCCTCTTAAGTACCGTTTTCCCCGGGCCCCTATCCCCAACTTGGTTCTAACCCGTTCGTTGGGCGGGGATGTTACAAGTCTCCCAACTTCAAGGATTTCGTCCCCCGAATCATCCCTAACTATCCTAGCAATTGAAACCGAACCCAGTAAAATTTGCAGCAATCCAAGCCTATTGATTCCAAATTCCAACGACGAAACACCAGCCTTCCTTTAATACTCATCAACCCTACACCCATCCCAACACTCTATTTCCCGAGCACACCTAGCCTTCTTGGACCCAACACCCACAAAAGAACCAAAAAAGCAACAACAAGGGAATTAAACCTGAATAACCCTTTCCACTAACCTGGATCCCCGCCTCTACTCTCCCATCTCCCAAGTGCGACCGCTCCCCATGGTTCTCCTACCCTTGAGCTGCGGATCTGCTTATTCCCAAGACCCGGGGACTTCCTACCCATCGTGACTGGTTCTCCCATAAGTCAAGTTGCTCTATCCCACCTCCCTCCGGCTGAATTACATGAGAAGGGTCCCCATGATACGCCTAGCCGCTACATGAAACCATTTGTATCCTTTCCAATCCTCGGCAAAGCCAACACATAAGCCACCGGACCCGACTTAGCGAGGACCTAAGGACCGATTATGAGGGCCAACTCCCTTTTTCTACCGAAACGATCAGCCCTTTCCCGGCGACCACCCAAAAACCCCTCCCCAACTTGAAATCAGCCTCTAGCCACCGTCGGCATCGTTTTTGCCTATTTGAGCCCTTCAATCTCTCCTTGATAATTTACCGACAGCCGTTCTTGCACAACTTGAGGACCCACAACACCCTCGCACCTTCCTCATCCCAAAAACAAAGGCGTCCTACACTTCCCCCCCCATACAAAGCCTCAAAAGGAGCGGACTTCAAACACTATGATACGGTTATTATAGGCGAACTCAATCAGGTAGCAATTAGTCCAAGGGGTTTGAAACTCCATAGACAGCTTTCAACAATCCCCAAAGTAGGACTTCTCCTGATTGCCCATCCGTCGAGGTGTACGCCGTCGAGACCTTGATTTGTTCCCAATGCTGTATGCACCCCTCCCAAAATGAGACGTGAATCGGACCCGATCAAGACGAGGATGAGGAACCCCATGCAACCTTACCACCTTTCATGATAAACTTGCCAAACCTCCCACTAGCTTAAACCGAAGGGTATGAAATGCGCAACCTTCGTCAAACGATCGACTATTCCCACACGGCATCCTTCCCCTCTCTATCCGGCGGAAAAACCCATACAAAATATGGTGATGTCCGCAAACTTCCATCCGGAATAGGTAGGGACTGAAGTAACCCACCCGGAGCTCTTGTTCCACCTTCCTTTGACAAACCAAACAAGTTGCCACATAAGGCCACACCTTCTTCATTCCTGGCCCCAAAAACTTAACTTCATCATTGTACACTTTGTATCCCGGTGCATGCATCTCGAGGAATGAGCCTCCTCCAAAACCCCTTCCTAATTCCTCACTTCCGGTACCAACTACCCTTGCATTTCAAAACCACCAACTACCTCAAATCATTTCCATCCTTTTTCAACCCCCTCGAATACCCCAAGTAGCTCCTTGACTGCTCCTCACCAATCCTACATTCCATGGCCTAATGTTGGCTTGGCAACCATATTTCCCCCACATCATTACTGCATCTTACCCTTAAAGCTCTAAGATCCACCAACTCCTTTCGACTTAAAGCATCGAAAACAACATTAGCTTTACCAGGATGGTGTCAAGGTTCAGCATAATTTCAAGAGCCCCAAGCCGTTTGCCTCCATTCCTCTTTTGACCATAAGGTCAAAGACTTTGGACGGTCATATCTTAAAGCTCACCATACAAAAATGCCTCCACAACTTCAGGCAAACCCACTGCAGCTAATCCAAATCAGGGGTTGGGTATTCCCTCTTGGGCCCCCAACTTCGGGGGCATAAGCGACAACTTCCCATTGCTCAACACACCGCCCAATCCTTGCAAAGACGCATGCAAACCCACATCTTCCACCTTTTTGGCAAAGTCAACACCGGAGCTGAAGTCAACTCTTCTTCAAACTCCTCAAAGCTCCTCTGAATTCCTCGCTCCACTCATATTAACTCCTTTCCTACAACTTATGTAGAGGAGACCTATGGTAGAGAACCCCTACAAACCTTCGGTAGTAACCAGCTAACCCCAAAAGCTCCTTTGGAACATCCTTGGTGGGACCAATTAACCACCGCTTCTCTTCTTTGGGTCAACCTCCCCGCCTCTTTTTTTTACCACAGCCCGGGACAACATTCCCCAACCAAAAAGGACACTTCGAAAACTTGGCAAATAGTTGCTGCTCCCTCAACCTATGGAAAAAAAAATCCTCAAGGTCCTCAGCTCCTTCCTTCTTAAATAAATGAGGATTAATCATGAACACTACACGAACTTACCAAAATTGGGAAGACCTTGTTCATGGACCATGAATGCGGGGGGCATTGGTGAGCCAAACGGCATCACCAAATCATGTGTCATAGGGGCCTAAGGCTGTCATTGGCACCGATCCTTCCTCCCACCTTCAATGGTGAAACCCCACCTCAATTATCTTTGAGAAACACTTCAGCCCCTTGCAATTATCGAAGAGATCGTTATCCTGGAAGTGGTACGATTCTTGATGTCGCCTTGTTCAACCGCCTATAGTCAATACACATCCGACGACCCACCTTCTTCTTCCCAAACAACACCGGTGCCCCCCACGGTGATCGCTTTGGGCGGGAAGCCCTTATCCAAGGTCCTGCAATTGTACTTCAACTCCTTTAACTCCGCGGTGCCATGCATAAGGTGGAATAGAGATTGGAGCAGTTCCAGGACCAACTTTATTGAACTCCACCTACGTCGATCGGTGCTCCGGGTAGTTCCTCAAACACATCCGAAACCCCGAGCTACTGGTACCTTCTCCAACCTCATCCTTCAACTGATACCGCACCTAAGGCCTCACCCCTTCTTGGATCAAGAGAAGGCTTGCATTGCGAAATTACCCCATAGGGCGGACTCCCTCTTCCTAAACCTTGAAACCACCTGGCCACACCTCCCACCTGAAGCAACACCTCCTCTTCTGGACAATCAACAAGCCCTGCCTAGCCAACCATCCATGCAAGGATAAGTCAATTCTTGAAAAGGAAGCCCACCAAATCAGCCAGAACTCTACACCTCCCCTGCACTTAACCCTCTACACACCTATTCCACCCCCAACAGAAGTCCCCAAAGGGTTCTGACCCCAACTAACACCCAAACTACTACAAACACCCAAATACCCAAACTTTCCAATACAAAGGGAATGGGTTGACCCGAATCAAACAGGCATAAGCTGAAAGACCCAAAGATTTGAATCATACCAGTCACCCGCTTCGCATTTTTGCGCGCCCAGGAGGCATAAACCATCCTTATCCCCTCCAGCTCCCCCGGCATGGCATTGCCCCGTTCTCGACAGCACTCGCCAACCCCTCGCCCCATACTACTCCCCTCGCCTCCATACCCCAATGGAGCCCTGGGCCCCTGCACCGATCCCCCCGAGGGTGGTGCAGACTCCTCCTCGGGCGAAGTTACCCTATGCCCCCGCTGCCCCAGTGCAAGTCCAAGATGCCGTCCTCGCTGGGGAGGCCCATTGAGGCTTCCCAAGTGCCCAACAGGAAGTCCCGATGGTATCCTCCCCTCTCACCGTCCTCCTCCTCTCACTCTCGCTCTTAACCCGGACGGCCCCCAATGAAACACACCAAAGCTCACGGACGGGGCGACTGCACACTCCGCGGGCCGAGAAAACAGACTGAATCTCTTTCGGGGAAGAGTACCGAAAAAGGCGAGCCGACGCCCCTCTTCTTCCCCTTCTTCTTGTTTCCACCCCTCCCTCTCCGTGCCGCCGCCTTTATGTCACTAGACTTCCCAATCAGCAGGGACTCCCCTGGATCCCCTTCAACCCACCCTTGAACTTATGATGAGCTTCCTCTCCCGATTAGTCCGCTCGTCTACCCTTAAGAGGGGTGAACTCAATGTAGTATGCGAGAACAGACTTCTCCCTTGCCCAAGCTCATAATTCCTTGGCCTTCTCCCTCGCCAAAGTTCAGGACAGAATTGATCACGAAATCTCGAAAACCATCCACTCCATTTTCTGCGAACTACCCGGTCTGCGGTTCGACTCCACCAATTCAAAGATACCCTTAAACGGGAAAGGGGTCATTGCTTGCACCTTAAGCTCCTCATCAAGCCCCCTCGAGGAACTTTACCAATTCCGGACATGCTCTGCCACCTCAACAGGGGGGGCCCCCCCCCCCAGAATTTCCCAAAATTCCATCCCTTCAACGACTCGCTAAAACCTAGGAGCTCCTCCTCCAAACCGATTCCCATGGACCTACTTCCCCTTGCTTGACTATTCTACAGGAGGACATTAAACATTTCAGTTGACCGCTCAAGAAACTTCAAAACAACTCAATCCCATTGATTTCAAACATCCCCCCCATTTAAAACAGTTTGACAAAAACCCTTGGAATGTCGTCCCGTACCGGTCATCCTCCCTCCCAACAAGGTTAATACTCCCCAAAGAGAGAAGATAATCAACCGGGACAGCAGCGACAAACCAGGCTTGATACCATTTGTAACACCCGTCCCGAAAAAAACCCGAGTAAACCCGTGGTTAAAAAACGGTCCCAGGTACTACGAGTAAAAACAAGGGTAAAAAAGTGAAATTGACGGTGGTCCAAAGACAACAAAAACATAAGAGGCCTCATAAAAAAATGAAACTGGAATCCGGGTACAATCCAACCTCATAAATCCCCCAATCCAACATAACCAGAAAGTACATAAAAAACCCCCAAATCCCAATCAACAAAAGAACAAAAAGTCAACTCCGCGTAACCCCAGTCTTCACCTCATGGCTTCGTCCAAAATTCACGAAATCAACCTCGAACTCAACTCCTCACTACCTTACTACCACGGTCCTGAAAGGGAAAAGGGACAATTTCTTTGAATTGAGTGAACCCACTGGGGTACCTCACGTTGTCCTACTCTAGGAGGCGGGGTCCCAAATCCGCACAAGAATTTTCCAACCCATGGAACCAAACCAACCCCCCTTTCCATTTTTAATTCCAAAAGCAGTCTGGTGATCACTTGGTCAGTTCTTGTTCTCAACCCAAATTCTTTAAAAAGAATCCAAGGGAAAATTTAAAAAAAATCAATCCAGGCACCACCTCATCACATCACATCCATCAACCAAGTACTACCACAACCCAAGCACACAAACATTCACATTCATTTATCTAGGTGAGTTATTGGCGCCAAGGAGTTTCCACCCACCACCGCCGGCCACACCTCGACACAACCCCAGGATCTTTCCCCTAGGGAGATAACCGACGCATCCCTTAGGTCCTTCCCCCGGAGGGTATCACGACGATCCCATTGGGATCCTTCCATTTCGGAGTATCAACAAAAATGACCCCATCATGGGATTCCCCCATGAATCGGAACTCGATCCAATATATTTTGGGTGGGGTAGTGTGGGCTCTTAGGTTCTACTTTGACTTCAAATACCCACACCACCAAACCCAACCATCACAGCTCATTCGCAAAGGCACAATTCACACTCCACATTATTCAAGTACAAGTTCCATACTCCCTTGGTTCCCCCCAGCCCGACACCACCACTCTTACAATCAACCAAAGGGTAACCGGCTAGCTCACCGGCCACCCCCCCTGCAAGACAGGGGAGGCATGTCATGGTCTAGGGGTCACCCACCTGTTCTTTACTCGAGCGACCCCACTTGGCAGGGCAACTCTCCTGCATCCACAAAACCAACAATTCATAATATCATAGCACCCGCACTCATTCCCCAACCATCCTATTCTCTTTCTAAATTTTAATCCATTACTTAATTCACTTCAAATTCACACCCAACCCCAAACATAGCAATAACAACCACAATCAACCACGGCAATCACAATAACAATCAAGTACATTCAAGAACATTACCCCCTTTTACGCTCATCATTTTCATGATAACCTGGTTTTGTTTCTAAGTCCAATTGAAACTCCTCCGCTGTCCAAACTACTTACACACCTAAGCCCTCACCTGGAATAAGAAGGTCTAATCGTCTTCTAGTTCCCCAGAAACTCGTTTTCCAACCACCAAATCGGCTTACCCTTCCTTACTGCCAGACCTACCCCAAAAACCCAAAATAGAGTTAGCGATCTCTTCTCTCGTCGCTAGAACCTAGCAAAAAACGGAATCAATTCCGACCTCTACGCTCCCGGAATCACCCTTGAAGGTTGTCGCTCTAGTTCGTCAATGGCTTTCGGGGAGAGAAAAAAGGGGAAGTTGGAATTTCCGGCAAATCCGTCCTTTTATGCCGAATGTCGCCTGGTAAGTCAAAAATGTGCGCGGCGCACATTTGAACCCCCAAAAGGCACACATTTTGAATATTCCGCCGAAAGTTTGCGAATTAATTGAAAAGGCGCCTGCACTTCTAAAAGTGCGCCTGCGCACATTAGGACCCAAAATCAACTTTTGGTACTGTACCTGTTCCCTCTTTTGCAACTTAACCCGCACACCCAAACGTCCCAGACCTCAAGAGACCCTCTTAGTACCGTTTCCCGGCCCCCTAGTCACCCAGACTTGAGTTCTAACCCGTTCGGTTGGGCGGGGATGTTACAAACTTTGACAGTCGGCTATATAACCCGGAACCAAAGGGTCCAGTCAAGACGCCCCCAAGAGAGGATCTCTTGTTGATAAGTCGTCCTTCAGTATCGCAACTGCGATACAACAAGGGTTTCAGAAAAAGTTCTATCAAGGGGGGGTTTATTTCATAAGTTGTAAGTACAAAGTGAGGCCGGCGGCCTTATTTATAGGGAGGGAAAAGCTCTCCCCCAAAGTCAAATTTTCCTAAATAATAATAAAATAAAGAGTCCTATTCCCTAAATGTCCATAATTCCCGTAAATAATCCTACTAAAAAGGAATAAACATAAAATTTAGTTGTAGTCTTTAAAGCAGAATAAAAACCAAATTTAGGTTAAAAAAAAACCTAATCCGCCCGTGTGTGGCGGCTCGGGCCGGTTGGGCGCGTGTGGTGCCCCGGTGGGCTTGCCGGCCAAGGCGGGCTGGCCGGTGGGGATGCGGGCTTCGGCTTCGGGCGGGTCAGTGGCCGAATTCTTGCCAAAAGATAGTTCTTCATGCTCGGTTCCGTAAAGCTCCTTTATTGGCCTTGCTGGTTGATGGTGGTGGCTGTTCCCTCCTTGGGCCTTTGATGACACTCAATTGACGTGATTATCAGCCTCTTTAAGCGACTTTCTTTGTTAAGACTGGTTTTTAGGGTAGAATAACGAATTTTTCAATCAATTTGCCCTACTCGGAATTTGTGTTACCTGGCCCGTTTGGGTCTTTTGATGGTTTTCTAGGTTTTTTGTTACACGGGTTTTTTTGCCACAAATAAAGTACCAAGGGTGTTAAGGATTAAAACGGGGAAACTGAACCGGAATTGATCAAAGGAACCAATTCAAAAGTCCAACAAAATCCTGCCCGATTAAAAGACATTTCGCGAAAATGTCTATGGATTTCGGCAAAAATATTGTGCTTCGCGGTGCCAAGACAAAGATTTTCGTCGAAAATAAGTAATTTTTTTGGCGAAAAATTGTGCAAACCGGCTGAGTCAAGTGAAGAAAGTTTTCACCGAAAACTTTGGTTTCGGACAAAAGAATGAACAGAAGGATAGCGGCGGACGTCCTTCACACAAGGATTTTTGCCAAAAATACCCTATATTTTTGGCGAAAATATTGGCTAATCCGGCGCTGTTTGGGGGAAACCTAAACGTACCTATTTAAAGAAGCAGCCGGCACCAAAGGGGGGACGGACATCATTCATTCTTCATATTTTCACAAATCGACTTTTGAGAGTCCGCCCATCTAGGGCGATAGTAAGTTTAGAGAGTTCGAAGACAGTGGAGAGTCGGACGCCATCCTTCCACCTCGGAGAACTCGGAGCTTAAAGTTGAGATCCAGGAGATTGAAGCTTCGCGGGAGTGTCAATTAGGTTTTTCCTTCTTATTGTTCTTCCTTTGTATGATGATCTTCATTGTTGCCTTTGATTCTTTGTATTGAATGGAGTAACGAATTGTAGAGCTTAACTAAAACCCTAATGACCCAGGGCTTTAAACGGTCACGGATCGGCGGTAATTAGATTCGAAGTTGAATAGTTTCTCTTTGCATGTTTGATTCGTTCTCTTGTTCTGTTTCTGTCTGGATTGTCCCCCGATTGATTCTTGTTAAGCTAAGGATAAAGCGAACGCTCGCCTTACTTTGGAACAACGAAATTGGAAAAAATTAACCTTATAATTGGGGTGCCTTTGTAGGAACGGTTAGGGTTAATCCATGCAAGGTAACTCAAAATCTTAGTAATTACACCAGTTTAATTAGTCGTTGGAGAGGCGCCCCTACCCCCGGGGGGGGCTAGTAATCTTGGTAGTTAGAACGGATAGAGGGAACGTTCGCCGGTCTTAAACCTTTGGGTAAGGAGTTATGGTGGTGATAGAAACCAATTGAATTAGAATTGAAAAGCTGATCTTGTGATTTTCCGTTGCTTGGTATCTAAGGGGGATTCGAAATCTAAGTTGTCTTCTTTCCGTTAGTCAACCTTTTCTTTTTGTCTTTTATTTTCCTTTGTTTCATTAGATTGAAGCGTGGAACTCACACCACGCACAACGTGTTTTAACTGAGTAATTTGCCAGCTTCTTCAAAGTAGTCGATTAGAAGAAACTGATTGAATACGATTGATATACGCTTTTTCTTACATTAGTAGTTTTTATTTGGCGAACATCCGGAACAACGCCGAGGTCTCACCAGCCTTCTTTCTTTTCGTTCGGGCCTTCTCTTTTAAGCTTCAGATAGGCCGCCAAGTAGCTTTGGAGTACTCTCCGTGGTAGCCCAATGTATGCTTCGGGGCCAAGGATCCAAGTTTCCAGCCTCGGCTCAGGTTCGGTCTTGCACTTCCTCTTGGGTCAAGGGGTTTTGGGCTCTCTTCCTTGGTACTCCAGAAGTGCTTTAGAGGGTCACTCAAAGAACGGCTTTTCTTCAGGGTCCTAGAGGCAGGCTAGGGGCAGGCTGGAAACTTCTCTTTGGTGTAGGCTTATACCCTCGGTCAACACATGGCTTGGGACAGCATTCCATTCCTTGGAGTCTTTCTACTTGCAAGAAAGGATTTAGTCGATATTTTTGGTCCTTGGTTCTAGGCTCGTACGGCCTGTCCTGAATTATCGCTTCTTAAGAGGCCTAGGGTCTTGTCTCGCAGGTGACCCTGGGTGGGGGTGTGGGACCCTTGGCATCGGGGCAGCATTGTTGGATCATATCGAATATGAGTAGCTAAACTCGTGTAGCTTAGTAGATGAACCCTAAGTGACCCAGGGCTTAAAGTGGTCACGGATCGGCGGTGAATAGATTCGAAATTCATTCAGTTTCATTTTCATGTTTGATTTGTTTTTTCGTTTTTGTGTTTCTTGTCTGGTTTGGCCACCTAGATAAGATTCTTGTTAAGGTAAGGATAGAAGCAAAACGCTCGCCTTACTTTAAAACACAATCGAACAATCAACCTTATAATTGGAGTGTTCCTTTCGTGGAACCGATTGGGGGTTGACCCATTGCTAGAGTAACTCATTAATCATAAGAATTTGCACCAGTTTAAGTTAAGTAGTTGCAAGAGGCGACCGTACTCGGGTGGCTAATTAATCGTGGTAGCTAGATCGGATAGAGCAAACGTTCGCCAGTCTTAACCTAAGGGTCAGGAGTTATGATGGTGTCTATGAACTGAATGAACTAGAATTGAAAATTACTGGTCTATTGATGTGTTGCTTGTAATCTAAGGGGGATTCGAAGTCTAAGCTTGTCTGTCATCTTTCTAGTCAATCAATCAACTTCAATCTTTCTTCGCTTTAATTCTCATTTGCAAATTATCTTTGCATTCTAGTATAGAAGTCGTGGAACTCACACCACGCAAACTTGTGTTTTAAACTTGAATTAATTGCCAACATCTTTGATAAGGAAGTAGAGGAAACCCCTGGAATATGAATCTCCCCTAGCTTCACAGCGGGGTAGTTATTTGATTGACCGCTATTCTGCAGCTCATCCAAATTGGCGCCGTTGCCGGGGACCCTCTTTATTTCGTTGAAAGAAGAGTTGGCATTTTTATTCTTCTACCTTTCAATTTCATTTTCCATCACACTTGATTTTACACCGGTTGTGTTTGTTTTTGTCTCTTGCAGATCATAGCAGGTACAGAAACGGATCACTTCCGTTCCATCTTCCTTTACCGCAATGGCTACTCTCAAAAGTGTTGCGGACTACAGAAAGGGCCGCGTGCATCCAACTTTCGTCCCATACCGTGCTCTCTAATGACGATGATCCTGATATGAGATTAAGATCCTTCTAGAACTGATCTCTAAGGACATGCAATTCGAAGGGAGGCCCAGATGATAACCCATGCACCCATCTAGATGACTTTTTGGTGTTTTGTAACACCTTCAAGTCTGGAAACCTCAACAAGAACGCTTTATATCTCCGAGTTTTTCCTTTCTTTCTCAGAGGTGCAGCTAAGCATGACTTGGAAGCAAGCCGCCGGGTCATTACACTAATGGGAAGCATTAGCTCAAGGATTTTGTTGAGGAATACTTTCCTCCCGCAAGAACAATGCTTATAAAGACGCATTTTCCAGATTCATCAGAGAGAGGATGCAAGCCTGTATGTCACTTGGAATGAATTCCAGTCTCTTCTCTTCGACTCCCTACCATGGGTATGAACAAAGACAGCTGGCTGAGTTCTTTGCTCATGGTGTATGCGCAAAGAATCTGCAAATTTGGGGCAACTCTTAGCTGGCGGAGATTGCACCGCCCTTACTCCTCAGGATGCTCTTTTGCATTTTGCTACTGTGCTTCAAATCTAGAAACTGGGAGAGGCAAATAGAAGGAAAAAGGAGTCAGAGTAGATGAGTGTTGCAGAGCAGATCAAGGCAGAGGTTCAGAAACATCTACAAGCAGCTGGTATTCCCCTGTGGATGGTGGGGTCCTATGCTCATAACGGAGGAAGCTGCCTCAACTTCGGCACAACAGAAGTCTGGTCTACAGAAGAGATAAACTTTCATCGATCAGGGCTTCGCTAATATTCAAAAAGGCTACGCCGGTTACAGAAAAATATGTGCCGCGGAACCAGAGCAATCCCGGTTAGTAGATCCTTATTATAGACCTCCGGGATTCTTGGAGGACAACACCAGTTTCAAGCAAAGCGTACTACAATAGAGACAGGGACTATGAGAAGAAGTTCGATCAATTATGGCAGACTTGACGACTCGACTTTCAACTAAAAGCTCAGCTGCACTCAATCAAGGACAAGAGCTCAGAGCCAGAGGATAGAGGATGCTATAAGAATATGACTAAACTCTTTACTAGCAATCCTTTTCTTAATCAGAAGCATTTCAAGCGACTCCGGTACAAAGAGCGAGCACGCTCAAGCATTACCACCAGGAGCGGAAGCAAACAACTGATCCAAAAGCTCGGGAAAACCTGAAGTAATACCAGATACCAGTGCCGCCAATGGATATGCCAGAAATGAGGATATCACAGAAGAGGAAGAAGAAGCATCTGCTCCTCCTCCCCCTCCGCCCAAGGACAGCTCCTGAGCCTGTTTTGGTGCCATATGTTCCTCGGATTCCCTTCCCAAAAGCTGCAAGGAGCAAGGCAAGTCACGACACTAAATACAAGAAGTGGTACAATGTTCTTAAGACTGCAGAGAACAAGATACCAGTGACTGAAGCTGTGGAAATCATACCACCACTTGGGAAGTTCTTTAAGGATCTGTGAAGAAAAGTGAAGAACGGGGGAGGGTACTCTATCACGCTACTAATGAATGCGCATCTATTCTCGGGCGCCATCTCCATTGACAGCCGCCACCACCCCCAGCTAAGTGTCCTGATTCCGGGTTGTTTAATTACCGTTTATTATGGATTAAAATTGACGGTCTAGTTGATTTGGTGCTTCTATTAATGTTATGTGTTTATTATTGATAAGCTGAATCTGAGCAATTAAAACCAATTACTCTGCATTTGTGTTAGCCGATAGGTTGTCAAACTACCTAGGGTTAAAGAAATGTAACGTTTGCTGTGGTCCGTTTATTTAAAATTTGGGGATTTTGTTGTTCGTACTGTGAGGTTAGACGGAACACCTTATCCTAGGTCGACCTTTCTTAGAAATGGTGGAGTGAATATAAACTGCAAAAAAGGGCTGTTAACTTTAAGCGTAGGTAAGAGAGTGTTGCATTCTGCATTAAAGATAACATGGTATTTTTTGTCAAGATGAAAATGTTTGTGTTGCTTTATTTAGTGTCCTCTAGGTTGTGTTTTTTTCGGGATTGTAATGCGTTAGACGATCCAGAACAGTGCTTAGGCAAGAGAACTAGCGAACAAAGGCGAATTCACACCATATGCGCCCACAATATTGGCCATTCGATCGGTTACCACCTCATATGGAATCCGCCGAACTTACTTTGAAGGAGCTGCCTGACCACCTAGAATACGCATTTCTGGGGGAAGGACTGCTGTTATCGTCATCATCAATTCGAACATGTCTCCCGAGCGAAAGGGCAATGATCAGGCTCTAAGAAGTATGTCCGAGTTTTGCCCTGGCGTTAGAAGACATCAGGGCATCTCTGAAACCTTTACAAACGAATGGCGTTGGTAAGATTTTAAACCGGCGACAACCGCAATGTCGACTTAACCCTCTGATGCAGGAAGTTGTAAAGAAAGAAGTATAAGCTTTAGATGTCGGTATTCATCTATCCATTGCCGCAGTATTGGGTAGTCCGACCCAAGTCGTTCCAAAAGAAAGGAGGAATCACTATCCCGAATCCAAAGGTGAATCATCCTACCCGAACAGTTACCGAATGGAGGTCTGATCGATTATCGAGGCTAAAGATGCCACCAAGAAGGATCACTTCCCATGCTGTTCATTGACAGATTTGAACGATTAGCTGGTCAGAAACTAATGCTTCTTAGACGGGTGTCCGGCTACTTCCAATCCTATTGAGCTTGATATCAAGAGAATGCCCACATGCCGTTTGGTCGTTTTCTTATCGTCGTATTCCTTTCGGTTTTTGTAATGCTCCCGCTCCTTTGGGAGGATGCTTGCTTATTTGGGATCTGGTGAGAATGTGGTAAGGTGTTCATGGAGGCTTCTCCGTCTATGGGATTCATTTTCAAAATTTTGGTATTTGGATAAGGTCTAGCTGTTTGAGGAGACCAACCTAGTTTAGTTGGGGAAATGTCATTTATGGTTACCGAGGGCATTTTCTGGGCCACGGATATCTAAGACGGTAAAAAGTCGATCGGCCAAGCTTGAACCATTGCCGCTCCACCCGCCGACCTCAGAAAGACAGTTCAAAGCTTCCTCGGTCATGCGGATTTTAAGGTTCATTGAGATTTCTCCAAGATCACTCTTCCAAGACGAAGTTCTTGAGAAAGACGTTCCTTTCGTCTTTGATAAAGCCTGTCTTGAAGCCTTTGAAACCTTGAAGAATTCCCCTTGTGATATAAAAATGCTCTTTATCTATTGGGAAAATAACTCCCACGTAACAAGGCGTTTCGCAAAAGTAACGAAATTTAATGTAGTCTTCTTCGATATAGGATAACATAAACTCCACTGTTTGAAGCGTCGCTAAAACGTCGTTGGTTCCCAATGAAAACTTCTTAGCAAGGTGAGGTAATTCCAACTCACCAATGAGTTCCCTATAATACAACCAGTTTTCCACTAAAAAACCCTTCGGAGGGAAGGTAAGTCCCATTAAAAAGCGCATTCCCAAATGAGATTGAAAAACTATCTTTATCTAGAGGGGACATAATCCTACGAACCAAAGGTTAGAAAATGTAACAATTTTAGGTGTCCTTCTTCAATATAGGAAACTGTAACTCCAGGGCACCAAATGATCCATAAAATGTGTAGGTTCCCATCGAAGATTTACTAAAGGTAAGGGTAATTCCACTACCATTATAATACAACGAGTTTTTGCTAAACCCCCTTCTCCAGGAAGGTTAGTCCTTCCACAAGGGAATTCTTTAATGTGAATGGAAATTTCTTTTTTAGGGGAACATAACTCCCACGTAACCAAGGAACTCCGTAAAATGTAGCGAGTTCTAGTAAAATCTTCTTTTGTAGGAAGCTATTCCATTACACAAAGGTCCCAAAAAAGTTGTGGTTCCCAATGAAAAATTCTTAAGAAGGTAAGGTAATTCCTATTCCCAATGAGTTCCCTATAATCAAGGTTGCGCTAAAAACCCCCCTTCACCGTAGTGAAGCCTAAATTCTATGGACGGGCATTCCTTTTGATAAAAAAATCTCTTTATCTATAGGGAAACATAACTCCCACGTAACAAGGCGTTTCGCAAATGTAACGAAATTTAAGTGTGTTTCTTCGATATGGAAAATAACTCCACTGCTTTGAAGCGATCGTAAAACTCGTTGGTTCCCAATGAAAACTTCTTAGCCAAAGGTGAGGCTAATTCCAACTCAATGAGTTCCCTAAATAAACCGTTTCCACTAAAATACCCTTCGCGTAGGGAAGCGTAAAGTCCATTAACAAGGCATTCCCAAATGGATATGAAAATAACTTATTGAGGGGACATAACTCCTAGAACCAAAGTGTTACGTAAATGAACAAGTTCTGGTTCCTTCTTCAATTAGGAAACTTTAACTCCAGTGCACCAAATCGATCATAAAATGTCGTATGTTCCATCAACGCTTTTAACTAAAGGTAAGGGGAATTTTCATCACCATTTAATACAACGAGTTTTTGTAAACTCCCTTCTCAGCAGGGAAGCGTTAGTCATTAAACAGGGAATTCTTTTTAAACTGATATGGGGAAATTTTTTTTCTAGAGGGAAAATAACTCCCACGTACCAAGGAACTCCGTAAAATGTAGCGAGTTCTAGGTAAAGTCTTTTT
>JAVBHU010000636.1:15000-17972 GCA_034768395.1 Linum lewisii | reverse complement strand
TTAAATTAAAAAAAAAGCATTGCATGGTCCTTGCGGATCTCAGAATTGTTTCCCCCAGTGCCCCTAAAAGTCAAAGTAAAGAAATTCAACCAAGGCGGGTAAAGGCGGGAGTAACTATGACCTTTAAAGGGTACCCAAAAATGCCCTCATCTAATTAGTGACGCGCATGAATGGATTAACGAGATTCCCACTGTCCTGTTATACCCAGCGAAAACCACAGCCAAGGAAGGGGCTTGGCGAAATCACGGGGAAAGAAGACCCTGTTGAGCTTGACTCTAGCCCGACTTTGTGAAATGACTTGAGAGGTTAGTAAAAAGTGGGGCCCCGGAAAAAATTGAAATACCACTACTTTAATTATTTTACTTTTCGTGAATCGGAGGCGGGGCACTGCCCTCCTTTTGGAAAAAAGGCCGTTGGGGGGGGCCCGATCCGGGCGGAAACATTGTCAGTGGGGGTTTGGCGGGGGGCGGCACTCTGTTAAAAGATAACGCAGGGTGTCCTAAAGAGCTCAACGAGAACAGAAATCTCGTGTGGAAAAAAGGGTAAAGCTCGTTTTATTCTGTTTTCCAGTACGAATACGAACCGTGAAAGCGTCCCTATCGACCCTTTAGACCTTCGGAATTTGAAGCTAAGGTGTCAGAAAAGTTACACAGGGATAACTGGCTTGTGGAAACAAGCGTTCATAGCGACGTTGCTTTTTGATCCTTCGATGTCGGCTCTTCCATCTTTGTAAAGCAGAATTCACCAAGTGGGGATTGTTCAAACCCCCCAATAGGGAACGTGAGCTGGGGTTTTGACCGTCGTGAGACAGGTTTTGTTTTAACCCCACTGATGACCGCGCCGAAGTAACCCAACCCAGTACGAGAGGAACCGTTGATTCGCACAATTGGTATCGCGCTTGGTTGAAAAGCCAGTGGCCGAAGCACCGTGCGCTGGATTATGACTGAACGCCTTAAGCAGAATCCGGCTGGCAAACCGACCCTGCGTTCGCTGCCGATTCCGACCAGCAGTAGGGCCCTTCCGGCCCCCAAAGGCCGGTCTTGGCCCAAACCCCGGGATCGGAAGAGTTTGCCCGGGCCGCCTTAATTATGATTTCCCCCGAGCAGTTTAAAGTTTCCTTTGCAGACGACTTAAATACCGACGGGGTATTGTAAGTGGCAGATTTTCCCTTGCTGCCACGATCCATGAGATTCAGCCCCATGTCGCTCGATTGTCCCTCCCCCTTTGCAACCCTTCTTTAAAACCCCCCAAAATTTTCACAAAGGGTCCAGACTAAAAGGGTTAAAATTTGAGACAAAAATATTCAAGTGTCACGGCCGTCTGATGGTCCCTTACGTAACAACCTTGGAGTGTATGAATCTTGACCACAACCCCACGCCGAAAACAGTCATTGCATATCTATTGATGAAAAGTTGGCATAGGTGGATTGGACCATATGGTCATCTCATTTCGTAGCATGTGGTTATATCAAACTCCTTGAGACGATTTCCAGGGAAGGGGGTTGATGACCAACCCTGTGGAAGAATCCCACCCCACTCTGCTTGCACCCCCACGTCGGTATATGAGTGTATTGGGCAAAAAAATTGAATCCGGAGTGCAAGTGGAATGTTGCCATCAATACCTTAGAGGCTCATCCGTGGCGTCCTAGTGGGCCAGGGCCCACGAATCGGACACGGACACGGATCGGACAATGCCTATGGTCGGCATCAAAAGCAAAATTTATTCGGGAAATATTTTGATACTAATCCAAAAATTATAAAGCTTTGCATCACGAATGGTTATGGCATGCTTAACATCCGGGGTGTTCCGGGGCTCTCGGCTCTGTGGCTCGGCCTGCTCGGGGGCTGGTCCGGGGCTCTGGCTTGCAGTGGCTGGCCGGCTCTCGGCCAGCATCCGGGTCTGGTCAGGGCTCTCGGCCCTGCATCCGGGAGTGGCCCGGGGACCCGGCCCTGCATCCGGGCTGGCTCAGGCTCTCGGCCCTGCATCGGCTCGCTCGGCCCTGCATCCGGGGTGCCCGGGGGCCTCGGCCCTGCAATCCGGGGCTGGCCCGGGGCTCTCGGCCCTGCATCCGGGCTGGCCGGGGCTCTCGGCCCTGCATCCGGGGCTGGCCCGGGGGCTCTCGGCCCTGCATCCGGGTCTTGGCACTGGGCTCTCGGCCCTGCATCCGGGTGTCCAGCATCAAAAGAAAAATATTCGGGAAATATTTAATACTAATTCAAAAATTATGAAACTTTGTACCATGAATGGTTATGGTATGCTTAACATCTCTGCAAAATTTCAGATCAAAACTCCTTAAAATGAAGATTTTATGGGGGGGTGTGACTCCTCGGCTATATTGATGTCTACCCGTGGGAGAGAGGAAAAGTTGCTATTTGCTCTATAGGGGGGTGGTGCCGACCCCCCTCGGGGGGCCGACCGTGAACGTGAGCGTGGCCACCGTCCGTGAGGCACACCAGGGGGCAAGGAGGGTGGGCCGCCGGCCTTCGGTCGCCGCCGGCTATCGCCGGCGGTCGGCATTCGATGGTCAGTCGGCTTTTTTCATGGTTCAGTGGGTCTATTTGCTCTATAGGGGGGTGGTGCCGACCCCCTCGGTGGCCGACCGTGAACGTGAGCGTGGCCACCGTCCGTGAGGCACACCAGGGGGCAAGATTGGTGGACCGCCGGCCGTCGGCGGTGGTCGCCGCCGGCATTTCGGTGATCGGTCGGCTTTTTTCAGCGTTCAGTGGGTCTATTATAGCGGGTGTCCGAAGCTGATAGTAGGTCTCCGACCGTTGCCGACCATGACCATATCCGTGACCGTGCTCACCGTCCGTGGCCACTGCTTCAATAAACACACACACAACACACCGCGCGCGCGCGCGCGCGCGGCGCCGGCGCGCGGCGCCGGCGTGGGCTGTGATAGGCGTGTGATAGGCGTGTGATAGGCGTGTGTTAGCATGTGTGTTAGCAGAGTGTCAGTGTGACAGTGTGTT
>JAVBHU010000635.1:0-18039 GCA_034768395.1 Linum lewisii | reverse complement strand
AATTGACCTTTAGCTATTGAAAAATTACAACGACATGAAAATGCAGTAGCAAATAGTTAGTATTTGCTACGACAATCACTATTTCATGTAGTAATTTACAGTAGCAAATACTATTTGCTACACCACTATTTGCGACGGGATGCTGGGTTGTAGCAAATAGTGGTGTGGCAAATAGTATTTGCTACTGCAAATTTCTACATGAAATAGTGATTGTCGTAGCAAATACTAACTATTTGCTATTGCATTTTCATGCCGTTGTAATTTTGCAGTAGCTAAAGATCAATTTTTTTGTAGTGGGCTGATTAATCATTAATTAAAGAGCGAGACCACAAAAAATAGGCTCAAATCAAAGCAGGTATCAAACAAAAAGAACTATGGTCAAAACAACAACCAAAAGTCCGCAAGCTCCTCGTTCCTAGCTTGCTTCACCAATCCGCTTCACTCACTTCGTTCCTCCCTACATGGACAATGAAAATATCCGAAAAATCTCTCAAGATTTGAGAAATAGATGTCAGGATCGCCGCCACTTCCCATTGCAACTGATCCAACCGGTCTTCCAACGCTTTTGTGAGGGTCAAACAATCAAACAGACAACGGTTTCAACATTGTAATTAACTTTCTGGTAGTTCCACAACCACTAGGTACTGTTGTTGCCTCCGCACAAATTGATGCTCCACAAACAAAAGTCCTCGCTATTCCATCAAAAACTCTCCCTTCATATTATCATACATAATAATGCCGTAACCCCACGATGGATAACCCTATCGAAAGCACCATCGCATACGATTTTCATCCGAAAACTCGTCGAGGGAAGGGAAGATCATTGTCGACTGGATTCTGCAAAACTCAGGGGTACCATATGTTTACTGTCTATTCTCACAGCGAAACAACTGCATATATACGATCGACAGATATCCAGTGTGAGTAACAAGTTATGAAACGTTTATGTCATGCAGTAAGAGTAAGAGAGAAGTAGTTGTGTGCATAAATGGCTCCACATAAGTTCCTTTCAAACTCAGCTTTTTGCTGCTAACCTTACCATGCAAATCTGCACGTTCCTTGTAATGAGAAATGAAACATAGCTCGTGGTAGCTATGTGGGGTAGTGCACTATGAGAGATTGGGACCGTTGATGTTGCAACTTTGTAGGTATATCCTAGTGCTATAGTATAGCGATACTCATACGCCCTTTTTAGAATGTGAGGTTTAAACCGAGTCCGGCTTGGGATCAAGGAACTCACTTCCTTGATCCCATCAAAGAAGGGTATTATAGGTATTTTCAAAAAAATTGGCATGCACCTTCCACTGTCGCTGGACCTCCGCTGCCTTGCCGTCGCCGGACCTTGCCGCCGCCCCCTAGTTAGATAATTTATATATTAAAAAAATTGTTGTGATGTGATTTGAAATCATGACCTCTCTCTTTAAATATTAAACTCCTACCACTATGCTACTAAGCACTTATTGATATTATATAATAATATAATTATCTTATTAAATAGATGCACATAATTTGTAAAAAAATGTGCACACGAGTAAGAAATATGTGTACACTAGTATATAAAAATAGGTGTGCACGTGTACGCGTTTACATGTACACACATTACATATTAAGTAGTGTGCACATGATTTATACAAAATATGTACACACGAATACGAGTATGTGTACTAGTTAAAAATAAGTGTGCACGTGTACGAATAGGTGTACACATTTATACATGTATACAAGATAAGTGTACGTGTGTAAAAAATGTAAGTACATAAATGTGTACGTGTATAAAACGTGTACACATGATGTATACAAAATATGTGTACACTAGTGTAAAAAATAAGTGTGCACGTGTACAAATAGGTGTACACGTGTATAAAATGTGTGTACACATATACATAAACAAAATGTAAGATATAGTGTACACGTGTACAAAGAGTGTGTGCACGTGTACACCGTGTGTACATATCTACAAGATAAGTGTACACATATAAAAAAAATGTAAGTACATAAACGTGTGCGTGTATAAAACGTGTACAAAACATGTACACATGTATAAACATGTATAGAAAAATGTACACATGTGTAAGAAAAATCTTTGCAAATGAGTACACAATTTATGTACAAAAATGTGCACGTACACATATACAAAAGTGTGTACACATTAAAAACGAGTACGAAGCGTCACCGGAAAAAAAATTCCAGAAAAATAGGCCCGACGACGGTGGTCTGGTGGTCGAAATTTTTTTCGAAATCAGAGCTCCGATCGTCCAAAAAATTAATCGGAGAAGTCGCCGGAGCTCCGGTCGCCGGCTATTTCCACTTAAATTAAAAAAACTAAAACTAAATTAAATTAAATAGGGAAATGACCCTTTTACCCTTTTAATTTAAACCATTAGATCTGGAAAAATGAATCAATGGTTGAGATTGTTCCTTGACACCATCAAGGAAGTCAAATTTGTTTGTTGGCAAGCTGGACTCGTTTAAACCATGTCATGTCATTAGCGAAAATAACATTCTGACCCCTTTTACTTTGTTAACTTAATAGATAATGCCTTGTACTATAAATTGCTGATCTTTTTGCCTTCTCCGAGTTTGACTACTTTGCCGTTTTGGTCATTCCGTTTCAACTTTCGTCTTTTTAACATGAAATCTGGACACATCCACATACCAACAAGTGGATATATGGGATGTAAGAGACAGAGAGTTGGTCAGGGAGGTATCATGAAGAGTATGGTGAAATATGAAGGGTTTTAAAATCACATATTTTGTTCATCGATTTTATCTTATTAAACCCTAATGCATGACTACTGGAGCTAATATGGTGTACTGAATGTCCATCAATTAACGTTATGAAGGCCAAAGTTGGAACGGAAGGAGCCAAACGGCAAAGTGGTCGAATTAGAAGGGGTAAAAGAGCCATTAGGGTAGATGCTATTTGTTAAGTTGGCAAAGTAGAGGGAGCCAAAATGCTATTTTCCTTATGATTAAACAATTAAAAAATTTAAACTTAAATCGTCAGTGTTATGAATAATATTATATGTAGTGAATTTTCATAGGATGCTTCCTTAATATCGATCATAAGAATCAATGTCTTACATCACTCATTATTCTCTCCATTAATGTGTAATTACATTAGCTTATATGAGTTTGTATTATGTGCCTATAAATACTAGAGCATATCATTGTATCAATTGGTATGAATAAGAAGAGCAATTCTCTCCTCTTTCTCTTTATATTTTTTTTTTCTACTTCAGAGTTCACAGTTCTCCATCATTTTATAATAGTCCGAACTTTTTAGGTTGGGTCGTTACGAGTTCAGTGCTTCAGTGACCAGTGAAACAGTTGATATTTTAACCATTGATTTGATCGGCAGATTGATACCGATCGACATGTCTCTAATTTGTTTAGGTAGTTAGACATTTCACACATGCACGTTGGAGCTCTTGGTCGAGTCTAAGAGTCGTTATGTTACCCAGCAATCAGCTGTTGCCACGCTTTTCTACATCTCATCAAATCATTAATCATCATTATTGTCTACGCAATAATTTAATCGTAGTCATTTTACTATTTACACAATCAGTTTAGTAATTATGTTTTCAGTCTCTTCGATGTTGAAAATTTAACCGCAGTCTTCTTCCTATATATCAGTACACAATCAATCACTCGTACACATATCACTAATGGGATAGTACAAGTAAAATTTAAAGAATTGTTTGAACTTTTCAGATCAAATTGTATGCTTAAGTTAAAAAAAGATACACGATCATATATTGCATGACCCATATAATTAATGAATTAATGATTATACATGTGAATCACGAGTTGATGAACAATCATGAATGAATTATTCTATCTGTTTCTATTATTGTGATTTCCTTCATCAAAAAAAATTAATGTGATTTCTTTCGATTTGAAATTTAATTATCAGTGACAAATAATGCTTCCTAATTTTGGGATCGGACAAATCTCTCTTCATTATCTTCTTTGCCAAATTGTCTTTACTACCGTTAGCTTTGTTAAGATCAGAGTGTGAATTTAGAAGTAGGTAAAAGGGTTGAGGTGTTGATGTGCCTCGCGCCGTCGTCGTCAATTACCTTATTTCGACTTAAATTGGTTCAAAAGTTGACATGTTTATTCGGTTCATAACCGCCTAACCTAAACAGTTGTGTCTGTTGAGATTTTACCCCTTTATAAACTATAAATGTATATCAGTCCCTGCAGTTTCATCCACTGAATTTTCCCCTCTCTAAACTGAAATTCTGCACAAAGCGATTTCTGCATTATTCACATTTAAAAGACAGAAAAATTGAGTCATGTGATTTGCTACGTTCGGGAGATCGGAAACTCTCGGTATTATAGAGAACTCATTGGTGAGTGGGAATTAGGCTTACATTCAGTTAAAAATTGTTCATTGTGAACCCACGATATTTTAGGGACCACTTTGGTGTAGTGGAGTTACGCTTTCTTATATTGAAGACTTCACCTACAACTCGTTACATTTTACGAAACATGTTTTTAAGTGGGAATTATATTTTTTCTCTAGGTAAAAATAGTGTTCATAGTATATTAGGGAATGCCCTTGTTCATAGGACTTACGCTTCTCTCGTCAGTCACGATCATTTCAAACACCACCGTGCTTGTAACTTGTTAATTAACATTTTCTCGTGCCAGAAACTAATCCATCTAATCAATACAAAATATGAAACCATGATAACCAAATAAACCAAATCATTATTTGGTTTGAAAGGAGAGGAACTGCATGCATATGCATTTGGTTTTGTAACGTCCTGATGTGGTACGTACGTGGCTGATTCTGTGGTTGCTGGTGTGTCATCTAATATCTTCTTCGATTTCCCCCTTATCATTTCTTTTCTTTGCTGACCTGTTACGAACATCATCAAGGGCCGAGCCAATTATTATTCCTTCTCCGCATCCTCAACATCCAAGACACGGCCCCAGCAGGCTCGACCTCGATGCCCGACCCGTCATCCCGATCATCCAGCCGATCGACCAAACCCTAATTTTGGTTGATCCCCATGTTTTTTCGGCCATCATGAATTATTCAAGCCATGGTCCCTACCACTCAAGTCATGGGCGCCCTTGGGCCACCACTGCCACACCCAAGCCACCAGGGGCGGATCTGGGGGTGGGGTTCCCCAGGCCGCGGCCCACCCCACTCTCGGGCCTAGAGCTACGGAACTATGTATATTTTCGTATGTGTAAGTAGATTGGCTCAGTAATTTTGTAGATTGAGCCCAATACATACGAAATGACCCAGTGTCTTGATCCATCCTGGATCCACCCCTGCAAGCCACCCAATCATAACGGCCCATCTCGGAGCTGGGGTTCGACCCGCACACGGCTAGACACGGCCGCCCGAAACCCTAAATAGGGGTTTTTAATTAAATAAAAAAAATATCAGTTTTCGTGTTTGGGTAAAAAGATCTTCTATATATAGTATATACCTGGGAATTGGAATTTTTTAGCACAATTTTAAAAAAAATGTACCGTCAGTAGCCAAATGCGTAAAAATGTCCAGAAATAGCACAATATGACTGGCAGGCAGCGCTGCGCCAGCCAGATAGCGCTACGCCACCCAGCCCGCGCAGCGCTGGCTGCCAAGTCAAATTTGTGCCGTTGCAGCGCTGCGCCATGTGGCACACTAGCCGTTACAATGTATCCGTTAACTAACGGTAGTATTGATCCCAGGCAGCGCTGCGCTGGCTGGGTGGCGCAGCGCTACCTGGGATCAATACTACCGTTTTTTTTTTTGGTATAAATACCCCCTACCCCCCACATACCATCTTCACACCTCCTCTCATACTTTCTTCACACCTCCTCTCATACTTTCTGAAACTCAATTCTCTCTAAGGTATTTTTGATAGTTTGTTTGTGTTTGTCAAAAATTTTTTGTTAGTATTATTGTACGCTAATGACGTATTTTATTTGTAGGTTCATAGCAATTGTCCGGCGAGGAAATTTCGTTTGAAGAAGGCCTGAACCCTCCCTCAAAAGGTATCATGCTATAAATTATATGGTAATTAAATTGTGTTTTACGATTTTATATGTATTTAACATTGCTTGTGGATATTAAATTGTAGATGGATTACATGTTTGGAGAGGTACCGGTTGGGGTACGAAGTGGTAGTCCGGAGGACCCGTCGATTTTATGGGGTGATGCTGACCGACATCGAGCGGCGGGAATTTTTGAAGCTCAGGTTGGTACATTTGAAATGTTATTTATTTTTACAAGGTATTTATGTTTGAATGTTGCATTTATTTTAATAATATTCGTAATTTAATTACTTATATTGTAATATTAGGATCAAATTTGAGCGAACATTAATTAGTATTAATTAGTATAATATTATATTGTACTATTAGGATCAAATACAAATTAGGAGCAAATTTGAATATTATATTGTAATATTAGGTTCAAATACAAATTAACTACTAGTTGACTACTAATATTAATTAGTAGCGAACATTATGTACCTTACAAATTTACTAATAATAGTAATTAGTAACGAATATTAGTTCCGAATATTAGTAAAGAATATTAGTTACGTATAAAAAGTTAAAAAGTAACAAATAATAGTAATTATATTAAAAAATTTAAATAGAATTAGTAATTCACTACTAATGATAATTAGTAGTACCTAATATTAATAATTATAATACTAATTGATATAATTACAAATAATGTAAGTCCTAATTCATATTACTATATAGTAATAATTGAAATGTTACTTCAATTTGAAATGTTAGTTATGTATAAATGTTTGTTATATGTAAATGTTAGTTATATTTGATTGTTAATTATATGTGAATGTTAATTACATTTAAATGTTTAGGGTGTACTCAGAAATTGAGTACTAGTTATTAATTTTGTTACATCTTCTTCCCCCAACTATTAGGACCCACATATGACGCTTAATTGTCGCTTCTCTAAGAAGATCGTGAAGTACGATCCTAGGTTCGAGGCATACCTTGCCCCCATAGGTCTAGGTCAGTTGCGTGACTGCTTGGATTTTACCCCTGATTCTGAGCTGATCACCGCATTGGTCGAGAGATGGCGTCCCGACACGAGCACTTTTCACTTGTACCACGGTGAGGCAACCATAACACTCGAGGACATGTACTTTCTCACTGGTCTGAGCATCGATGGTGTGCTTGTGGAGTCGCAGAGGCGCATTCCGACTGTGGATTCTGATCTGCAGATTTACGTTGAGCAGCTTCTGGGGAAGAAACCATCTACCGCTGACCTGTCTGCTGGCAGAGTGAAGATGTCGTGGTTGCGTAACCACTTTGGCACCATCAGGGATGACGCCGACCAGGAGACTATCGAGCAGCACTGTCGCGCATACATTCTGGACTTCTTCGGCAGCTGCATCTTTGCTGATCGGTCAGGATCACACGCCTCACTCTTCTTCCTTCCACTGCTCGAGGACATGAGCCAGATAGGCGAGTACGCTTGGGGGCTGCCGCACTTTCATGGCTATATAGGGAGCTTGGCCGGTGTGCTTTCCGCATAGAGAGCAACCCGTCCCGCGACCACGTAGGTGACATTGGAGGTTGGATGGCACTGGTTCAGGCGTGGGCCCTGGAGAGATTTACGTCCATTGCGCGTCGAGTCCACAAGAGTCGACAGATTGCACCGACGCACTCCCCCATTCCACGTATGCCTAGGTTCGGGCTACGACTTATTCTTCCATTTTCATGGTTTATTCCATCTTATCAAGTTGTATGAATGACGTGGTTCATTCCGCAATTTTGTAGCTGGAAAGAATGGTATCACGCGAAGACCAGATACATCCTTGTTGGGGGGTACCGTCAGCTGTTTGACGATGGGACTCCATTCGTGGTATTGTATTCTAACAAGAAGATCGTGTTTTTTCCCTTACAGTTTAGGTTTCGTAGTTGTCTAACTTTCTACTTTATTTCATATAGTGGTGTCCCTACTCGGCGGACCGTGAGCATTACAGTCCAGGGACTTTCCCCATCCATCGCGTCGTCGCACCGCTTATCTGCTTCTTCAGCGCTATGTGGCATAGGCCTGATAGAGTGCTGCGTCAGTTTGGGATGGACCAGCCTGTCCCTACATGGGATCAGCCAGTAGGTGAGGTCATCAGTAACCTGGAGCTGACACAGCGTGGATGGCATCGTACTGATGTGGTAGCTAGATTTGCGGAATATCGAGACCTGTGGTCCACTCGTGTTGACCACATCGCCTCAGGCCCGTGGCTGCGGAGCGAGGAGAGGGAGTCCTATCACTTCCACGATGAGATCAACCAGTGGTATCATGGCATCACTAGACGTACAGTTTCTCGCCGAGGAGCCGTGGACCAGTCTTTGGTACGTAGGTTCTGTCATAATTATTACAACTACTTCTAGTTACATGTTTAACCATTCTAATTATGTGTTGTAGCTTGATGGCATGGAGAGGCTATACGTGACTACTGGCCAGTCACATATCACGCCTCAGGAGCAGCAGGAGATGCATGCTACACTGAGGTCAATGATGCATGCTTCAGGCGGGATCCATAGGACGTCTGAGTCTAGGAGGGCACCCCGGCAGGCCACCCATCCACGACATGCTGACTACCCAGTGCCTGACCCGCCAGCCGCCAGGATTCCTTCTACACGTAGAGTCCGTCAGCATGTAGATGTCCCCCCCTGTCCCGCGATTGTGGGAGCCGACATTGCCTCAGTGGGATCCACATCACCAGCAGACCCGATACTCTGACCACTATCCATTCGACACTACAGGCGACGCGACTTTCGATTATATGGGGAGTCAGGACTACACCCAGCCGGAGGACTACACACAGCATCAGGATTACACACAGCATCCGGACCCGACCCAGCCATACCCCACTCCTACAGTCCCCACTGGAGGCTATACATCTTACGCCCCTCCATCCGGGGTCTCAGTGGGGTCCTTCCTCATCGTACGCCGGTCCATCCGGGTCTCAGTATGTCACACCACCCGTAGTGACATATGAGGCATCTTACGATGATGATGATACTCTACCCGCCGACGGGCAGCATCGATATGGACTGAGGCGAGAGCCTACGCAGAGGATGTGCGCTACTGGAGGCCATGAGCTGGGGGCACATTGGAGGGGACAGGGTCGTCGTAGGGGTCGAGAGGGTAGGGGTCGACAGGGTGGGGGTCGGGAGGGGAGGGGTCGTGAGTAGTTATAGTATCTTATGAGTATATTTCATTGTATTTCGTATTTCAGAGTACTTCATAGTAGACGTTTGTTTCATGGTATTCGACTTTATAATTGATCACAACATTTCATCTTATGAGATCACAACACCCTAGAAATGCAACATATAATTGATCACACATTTCATCTTATGAGTTGACAACACCCTAAAAATGGGTCATCTAGCAATAATTCTGTTCACATAGAAATAATTGCCAACCCACGTGAAAAAAGCTACAGCTCCTCATTAAGTCAACCACTTATGGACGACACAATAATTTGTAACGTATAATTGACATCACGCGTGAAAAAAGTTGGAGTTGTTCTGCAATTCTGGCATCCACTAACTGAATTCTGTCTTCCTTACATTATATAGAGGCGTGAGTCCATAAACAATTTCTGACTAACTCTTCCAAACTACTCGAAACCTACTACAACTCTCAATATCTTGTAACCATAGAAAATGAATTTCGCGTTTTGGCTCCGATGGGATGGCGAAATAGTACACGGCCAACACGGTGGGGTGTGCTACAGCGGGGGGAAATTATGTCGCCTCAAAATGACGAGACAACCTTCACTACAACAGACATGTCCAGTGTTCTTGCGAAAGATGGGGGTAGGATCTTCGGCGGTGTTGCGGACTGTCATGTATCGATGTCCAGTTTTTGGGAATGACCAAATTGTGGCACACTACCCACTCATTCTTAATGACGTTACTGGGTTAGAGGTTATCTACAACATCATGGCAACCCAATCGGACTACCGAGTGGCAGAGCTATACTTTGAGTTCGACCACCGTGGGACGCCAGGCCAGGGAGACTCTATATTCATGGGCGATGGAGCGAGTGCCGGTTATAGTGGTCAGAGCAGTCAGAGCAATCACACACAATACCGTGGCGATAGAAGGCAACAAAGTACGGTAACACACTTAGGAAATGAGATAGAAGGAGACTCATCAGAAAGCGACGTCAACTCGGAGCAGGACGCAGCACATGTCTCTGAGCCAGACATTCAAACTCAACCCTTTGTGAATGCGCAACCACCGAGAGAATATCCCCCACCAAGCCATTTCACACATTTACCAGACGATATCGGTGACCTAATGACTACAAACAACAATGAGTACGGCGTTCATAATGTTCCACGGTGGCACATTGATGGGCTAGGGTTTGGGGTTGGGCAACAATTCGAAAGCAAGCTTGTGGCTCAAACTAGTCTGAAGCAATATGCACTCAGGAATAACCGCATGTTATGCACGACACGGTCTAGCAAATGGTTGCTTGAGCAACGATGTCATGGATATCAACGCAATGGATGCCCGTGGAGGATAAGGCTAACTACAGATGAGAGCGATGTGTGGACGGTAAAACAATTCAATCCGGCCCATACGTGTTTGGGCAGTCAGAACAACATCAGTCCGACCCAGCTGGACGTTGATGTCATAGCCGATGCAGTCACGCCCTTTGTCCAGGCACGCCCCCATATTCGTATCAACCTTCTTCAGACAGAGATACATACTATGTACGGACGACAAATTTCGTACAAGAAGGCATGGAACGGCAAACAGCGCGCCATGGAGCGGATATATGGTAATTGGGAGGAATCATACAACGAGTTACCTACCCTAATGAAGGCAATACAAGATCGGAACTATGGGACGGAAGTTGAATTCGTCACGAAAGAATGGACAACGGTTGATGGAGATACAATCATCCAATTCGACCGTGTGTTTTGGAGTTTTGCCCCGTCCATTGAAGGTTTCAAACATTGTCCTCCTGTGCTCATCGTCGACGGTACCTTCATGACCGGAAAATACAAGCACACACTACTCATGGCTAGTTCGTTCGATGGTAATAAGAACATCTTCACTGTGGCTTTCGCAATCGTGGATGTTGAGAGCAAGGAGACTTGGGAATGGTTCTTTGATTGCATACAACGACGAGTGACACAGAGACGCGGAGTATGTGTCATATCCGACCGACATGTGGGCATCGTGAGTGCAATGGAGAAAATCCAATTTGGATGGCATTGGCGATGGTGCGCCAGACACTATGTAAGCAATTACAACAAAGCCGCCAAGAACCCAAAAATGAAAAACCGCCTTATGAATTTAGGTCAGTATCATGACACTCCACCAAGTACTTAACAATTTCAGCGTATATCATTTGTAATCCATTCTTTTTTACCTGCAGCTAAACGCCGGTCCTTCAGAAAGTTCACAAAGGGGGCAACAAGATTCGCAAGGGACGACCCCGTAAATAAAAAATGGGCGCTTGAAGATCAATTATATTGGTCAAGAGCCGTAGACGCTCAACACGACGGGGCACGATGGAACCAATTGACATCAAACATGGCGGAGAGCGTGAATGGGGCATTCAAGTCAATCCGGGCTCTCCTGTTGCAGCTTTGGTGGAATCCACTTTCTACAGGCTGCAAACGTATTTTGAAGATCGACGAAAGAGGGTTCGAGAAGAACAGGCGGCCGGTGACATCTGGACGAAGAAGTGTCTTAAGCGCCTGTAGAAAAGAGTGAATAAGGCCACTTCCCACACAGTGAGGCAATTCGATTACGAAGCTGGCATATTCGAAATACAGACGGCGATAAATCGCAGCAACGGGAAGGGAAACAATAGGCAAGAAGTTCGCTTGGACTACGAGGAGGGGGACGGTCATTGCTCCTGAGGCAAGTTCCAACAGTGGAAGATGCCTTGTTCACATGCTGTGGCCGCATGTAACGCCGCCAATCAAGATCCCTTATACTACGCCAACGACCATTACAGGCTGGAAACAGTAAAACAAATATACGGACGGAGTTTCCTCCCTATCGGCTCGAAAGACGACTGGGTGCCTCATGGAGGCCCTAAGTTGATGCCTGACCCAGGAAGGGTCAGGGAGATGGGGCGACCACGACATTCTCGCATACGCAATGAGATGGATTGGGTTGAAGATATTGAGCCTCACTGCAGTTACTGCCATGAAGAAGGGCACAATAGGAGGACGTGCCGACGTGCGAGGCGAAGCAGCAGAAATCCAAACCCTACAAGGAACGGTTAATTGCACTATGAAATGTTTTAGTATTATGGGTTTGGTAGTTTGTGTTTGGTAATCTGTATTTCAAATGTGTGGTTGTCAATTTCATGTTTCAGTTTCAATGTAACCTAATGTTTTGTAGTTGTACTATGAAGTTACTTTTATTAGTCAATCCTTCAACTGAGAAAGACTGCAACTATGTCATAACAACAAATGAAATTTGATAACACAATGAAGAAAGGCTGCAACTACAACCCAGTCATTTTATTAACTTTTATAATGACGCGAACAACGACAACAACAACAACGACGACAACAACAACAACAACAACAACAACAACAACAACAACAACAACAACAACAACAACAACAACAACAGCAACAACAACAACAGAAATAACAAACACACTAGGCCCAACATAGATGTCAATTGTAAGGACAAGGTCCGGGTGGTGGTGGGGGAGGCCCTTCCCTGAGCAACCTATTGATTGAAACGTGCAACCATGAAATTTCTTCCCTCAGTTCTCGAATAATGTTGTCCTTCTCCTCAACGATGTCATCCTTCTCCCTATTCGCTCGAACAAGTAGTTCGTCCTTCGCCGAATGATTTGGTCCTTCTCCTTAATAGCAGCATCCACGGCCTCCCGCACCTCCAGTTTTTCATAATAACCACACCCCTTCTCCTACAGATCAGAAATCAAACGTAGAGGGTTTTGATAACTAGGAAAATGAATAAAATTAAATTTGAACCCTTTTTTTACCTCTCTCTCACGAGGGCAGCCAAAATAGCGTTCCAGATCACTCGGTCGAACGGATCTAGTCGCCCTTAAGTCACACCAGCAGTTAACCACACTGGCCTCATAAACGAACAAGTCCTCCTCCACCGGCTTCTTCAACTTGTGCATTACCCTCTCAGTATCTGTCACTACAGAACAACAGTACACAAGATTAATGCGTTAAACGCAAAAATGAGATAAGTACAAAGCACCCAAACGAATTTCACTTACGCTTACTCTTCCGAGACCTAGAGCCAGAGTTGAAGAACGACATATTCTAAGCTTGGTGACGGCTGCCTACTTCAAATTCTAAGTTTAGGGCAAGGGAGGTGAGTGGTCCAAAACTGCATCATAGAGGGGGTATTTATACTGAAAATTGAGGCCTTAGGGTTTCTTCAGACCCAGGCAGCGCTGCGCCACCTAGCCAGCGCATTGCTGGCTGGGTTTGAGGAAACCCTAACGAACGTTTTGACGGTAGCTAATAAAACTGTGCAGCCAGCGCTGCGCCTACTGGGTAGCGCTGCGCTGGCTGGGTGGCGCAGCGCCATCTGGCTGGCGCAGCGCTGCCTGCCAGTCATATTGTGTTATTTCTGGACATTTTTACGCATTTGGCTACTGACGGTACATATTTTTTAAAATTGTGCTAAAAAATTCCAATCCCCGTATATACCTCTCGTTCATATATGCATGCAAATTTGTGTACGTAAAGATGAAATAGGGTTTAAGGGTGAATTAACGGCTGGTTTGTGTTCCGCCATTTAGTTCTTAGCCAGTGAGTGTTGTCTTGAGTGCGACTTTTCGTCAATTTCAGTTGCATTTATTAATCCCTGGATCCGAGTTTATGTACATACAAGTACAACAATTGAGAAAGTTTAGGAGAAGAGAAAAGGTTTTTGGTATTCCTTAATGATTCTTACAAGCAGCAGAACAAAGCTTAAATACTTAAGACAACACACTTAACCCTAACAACACGGCAATACAAGAGACAAAGGGACTGGGCTGAGGGCCCAATAACAAACTGACGCTAACACTCCTCCTCAAGCTGGCGTATGGAGATCGTGAATACCCAGCTTGCCAAGAAGATAGTGAAATTGGTCTTGTCCAAGAGCTTTAGTAAACAAATCTGCAATCTGCTCCCTCGAACTCACCTTCAGCGGTTGAATCTCGTGGCTAAGTATCCGTTCACGCACAAAATGACAATCAATCTCGACATGCTTCGTCCTTTCATGAAACACTGGATTTGATGCAATGTGAATCGCCGCCTGGTTGTCGCAGAAAAGCTTTGTTGGTGATGTAGGTGGGATGCCAAGTTCTGTGAGAAGGTGTCGGAGCCATACAATCTCGCTGACAGTGGCAGCCATGGCGCGATATTCGGCTTCGACAGACGATCGGGAAGTAACACTTTGCTTCTTCGTCTTCCACGAGACAGGGGAGTTTCCAAGACGAATGAAGTATCCTGTGGTTGATCGTCGACTAAGTTTACAACCCGCCCAATCAGCATCACAGTAGGCTTCAAGAACCAACTCACTATTCTTTGGAAAATGTAAGCCTTGACCGGGAGCACGCTTAATATATCGGAGGACCCTCTTGAGTGCATTGTGATGCTCTTGCTTAGGGTCATTCACGAATTGACATAAGTAACTAACTGCATACTGCAAGTCTGGCCGAGTGATAGTTAAGTAAAGAAGACGACCAATTGTTCGTCGAAACTGATCTGGATCATCTACAGCAGCAGTTTTTGCATTGTCCAAGTCATGTCGTTGCTCAATTGGAAAGTCACAGGGCTTGGAACTCTCCATTCCACTGTCGCTAATTATGTCCAAGGCGTACTTTCTCTGATTAAGTGTGACTCCTGTAGAGGTGTGTGCTACTTCGATTCCCAAGAAATATTTCAAGGGTCCAAGATCCTTGATGCTGAATTCATCATCCAATTGACGCTTAACTGTAATAATGAGAGCTTCATCATTTCCAGTCAAGATGACATCATCCACATATATGAGTGCAGCCAAGTGAGTTGGCCCGTGATGATATATAAACAAAGAATGGTCAGCCGATGATGCCCGAAATCCAAGTCTCGTCAATGAAGCAGTAAATTTAGCATGCCAGTTTCGAGATGCTTGACGCAACCCATAAATAGATTTTCGCAATTTACATACCCGTGTATCTCCCGGAATCGCGAAACCCTCGGGAACCTTCATATATACCTCCTCCTCAAGGTCACCGTGAAGGAATGCATTGTTAACGTCAAGTTGATGCATCTTCCAGCCTTGTGTCGTTGCTACAGCCACTAAGCACCTTATAGTGACTAGCTTTGCGACCGGTGCGAAGGTTTCATGGAAATCAATTCCGGGAATTTGCGTGAAACCTTTGGCTACTAGACGCGCCTTGTAGCGCTCGACCTCTCCATCTGGTCGAAATTTAGTCTTATACACCCACTTTGAGGCAATGGCTTTCTTCCCTGGTGGTAAGTGGGTTAGATCCCATGTGCCATTCGCGCTAAGTGCACTGATCTCTCTCTTCATTGCATCAGTCCAATGGGGGTGAGCAGCCGCTTGTTGATAAGTCGTTGGCTCAATATTAGCAGTGATTGCTGTAAAAAATGCAGCATTTCCGCTTGTAAATTTATCGTAACTAACAAAATTTGTGAGAGGATATACCTCAAATGAATCTGAATTTGCAGTCGAGTTGTTCGTCGGGAGCAGGGAGTCCGGGAGAGATGTCTCATAATCGCGGAGGGTTGTGGAAAGTTGTCGATTACGAGTGCTTCGTCGCAAACCTTGCACTGAGGCTTCAGAGGAAATGTGAGTACCTGCATTTTCATGTAATGAAGAGGAAGTTCCCATTTCCTCAACTGAATTTTCACTAACATCAGTAGAAGGAATATGAAAGAAGGCAACATTAGTAGAAGTGATGATATGCTGTCGTGGAGAAAGGGTTGGCATGTCAGTAGCACCTGGCAATTTAGCTGTAATGGCGAGGAAGGGGAAATTCTCCTCGACAAAAGTGACATCTCGCGAAGTGATATATTGCTTGTCGGTGAGGTCGTAAACCCGATACCCTTTTTGGCTATGCGGATATCCAAGAAAAACTCCAGCTCGACCACGCTCCGCAAACTTGTCCTTTCCTTTGTCATTATCATGCACATAGGCAAGACACCCAAAGGTGCGCATATGACTATAATTAGCCTTTTTACCAAGAAGCAGAGAATAAGGAATCTGATTTTGTATCGGTTGTGATGGCATTCGGTTGATGATATAAGCCGCAGTGAGAACACATTCACCCCAGAAACGTAGAGGAAGACCGACTTGAAAACGAAGAGCTCGAGCCATTTCAAGGAGGTGTCGATGCTTTCGTTCCACAACCCCATTTTGTTGTGGCGTGTGAGGACAACTTGTCTCAAGAATGATGTCGTGTGTCTCGTAATAGGAGCGGATGTGGTGTGACTGAAACTCAAGGCCATTGTCAGCACGTATCCGCTTCACTGGTAAGGCAAATTGCGTTTGTACCATGGTGCAAAACGTTGGCAGCAATGTTCCAACTTCAGATTTGTGTTTCATCAAGTATACCCAAACAGCTCTGCTTTAATCATCCACAATAGTCAAAAAATAGTGAGCTCCAGTGAAGGAAGGAGTCTTGTAGTCACCCCAAATGTCACAATGCAATAATTCGAAACAAGCTCGTGTCTTTATAGAGCTCGAAGGAAACGGTGATCGCGTTTGCTTCGCTCGAATGCAGATGTCACAATTGTCTATCCTATTACAGGAATCAATATTGTTTGTAAGGAATAACTTCCGCAATTTTTCAAAAGAAGGATGACCCAATCTCTGATGCCACAAAAGAGAACTAGTCGTTCTTGTCGTTGCCATTGCTAATAGTTGTCGAGATGCTTCTCCTTCCCAATAGTATAATCAATCACGAAGATTACCCCTCCCAATCAACTTCTTCGTTAGTAAGTCCTGCACCACAAAGGAGTCAGGAAAGAACACGACATCACAATTATGTTCTTTCGTAAGTCTACTAATCGAGACTAGGTTGCATTCAAATCCTGGCACATTAAGAACCCCATGGAGCTTGAGTTGAGGACTCAAAGTGGCACATCCCACGCCTTTAACAGGGATGCGAGTGTTAGTAGACAAACCAAAGTAACACAGAAAAATAAAGCTGGAAACCAAGAAATTACGAAGAAGAAATATCAGAAAGGAACTGTGATCGTGGAACAATCCACTGCCTTTGAAGCAATTTCCCGAACACTCTCTCAATCTCAACGAACAGGAAAGCTCCCCAAGGTAATCACAGAAGAACAAAGAAGAAAAATGCTTTTACTGAAAGTGAATCGCTCTCAACTTTCTCTTCAGCCGTTGTCCATTAAATAGAAGACTTTGCTTTACCAGCTTCTATGACGTTAGCTGAAGATCTGGCTTGTAAGATCCTTTCAGTTACAGGAGATTGGCAATGGGGTTGAGGGCTGAGTAGAATCAGCACATTCTGTTACATCATTTTCCGCTCACTGTCAACGGTATTTACAAAACCATTTATTTAAATGATATATTCATTTAATCCAACGACAACGCTTCGGAGATGTGTTTTGTTCCCGTTTCCCTCACTGCCAATCAGCCTGGCCCAACCTTTACATTTCCAACAATCCCCCACAATTGTAAAGGTTTACATTTCTCTGCATCTTAGCAAAATAGTCTTGAGAATTTCTGCACTTAAACTTAAATATCCAATGGATTGAACTTTAAGTATAGTGATCATGGCAGTGGGTGGATTGAAGTGAACAGATCTTGAACTTCTGCCAACCATTGTCTGTCAAGAACACATGCATCCTCAAGAATAGTGATGCTTTAACCCAAGCAGCCCTCAATATTAAGACTGCAACAATATCACCTTGTTTCATAAGAAACTTTCACAGTTAGATTCAATCTAACACACATTCTTTGACTGTTGAGGCATTTCAATGTCTCACACACATTTTATCAAATCCCTTTAGGATCACCCGGATTTGCAGGCTATAAGATGTCCCTCATCAG
>JAVBHU010000634.1:0-18043 GCA_034768395.1 Linum lewisii | reverse complement strand
TTAAAAGTTTCCATTACAATTTCATATCCACAAGAAATGTTAAATAAATAAAAAATCGTAAAACAAATTTAATTACCATAAATTTAAGCATGATCCCTTTTTGAGGGGGGGGTTTCAGGCCTTCTAAAACAAATTTTCCTCGCCGGAAAAATTCTAAAACCCTTTCAAAAAAATACGCTTAGCGACAATAATAAAACAAAAAATTTATGACAACACAAACAAACTATCAAAAATCCTTAGAGAGTATTGAGGGGGTTGAAAGTATGGGGGGGGAGGTGTAAAGAGGTATGTGGGGGGTTAGGGGGTATTTATACCAAAAAAAAAATGGTAGTATTACCCGTAGCGCTGCGCCACCCAGCCGCGCAGCCTGCCTGGATAAAATACACCGTTATTTAAACGCTACATTGTAAGGCTAGTGTGAAATGGCGCGCCTGCAACGGCAAAAATTTATTTGGGCACCCAGCGCGGGCCTGGCTGGGGGGCGCAGGCATCCTGGCTGCGCAGGCTGGCTGCCAGTCAGATTGTGCTATTTCTGGACATTTTTTACGCATTTGGTACACGGTATATATATTTTTTTATTGTGCTACAAAATTCCAATTTCCCCCCCTTATGAAGAAATAAGTCTTCATTGTTAATTTTTTTAGGACTTGGGGTGTAAGCATATTTTCTTGCTTAGTAGTCACGGGGGCCGGGGAAATTTTTGGTGAAAGCAAGAAGAGGACCGAGAAACGAGAAGTATTTGAATGAGTTCTGATATTTTAAACACAAATTTAATAGATTTTTAAATTTTCATGCAATATGTTATCCTTTTTTTATTTTTAGTGTCTCGAGATTAAGGTTAGAGTTACATATCTAACCCCTACCGGATTAAACTACTCCCGACTTCAATTAAGAGAAAGATGAATAACCAAAAAAATTCACATTTTATTTGAATCATTTTTCACCAATGATTGATAACTCTATGGGTGCATTTGGGTGGGCTTTCGAATGCCTAGCTGCTGGACTTTTTCGGTTTTTCCTAGGTTTGGGCCCAGACAAGGGGGCCCCAGGCCCCCCTATTTCACAATCCCCAAAATTTCCAGCTTTTTAAAAAAAAAAAAGGGAAAAAATCAAAATATTTGTTCTCAACAATGTAAAACGAGAAAGTCAAACGTTTTTTTAAAACGAAAAAAAAATCAAAATTATTTAGTTTAATTTTTAACGGGCCCCTTTGAAAACCCTGCAAAACGGATTGACCGGGTTTTTTTAAAAAATAAAATTTGGGTTTTCGGGTTTTATTTAACCCGGGGGCAACCTTAGGTACCGGGATTAAAAATTTAAATTTATTAAAAAAATAAAAAAAATTTTATCCCCAATTTTTTTTCCAAAAACCTAGGTCAAAATTTAAAAATATATAAATTTTTTTTTAAAAATTTTATACCATTTTTTTTTCCTCCCTTTGGCCCCCTTTTCCCCCTTTTTATTTTTTTAATTTCCCTTTTTCCCCTCTTTCTTTCTCTCGCCGAACCCTTTCTTTTTCTTTTTCTTTTTTTTTTTTCCCCTTTTTTTTTCCGGGATTTTTTTCATTTCTCCCAGAGGCCCCTTTCTTTTTTTGCCTTTTTTTTTTCTTTCACCAAGTTTTGGAGTAAGATGGTGGGGCGTGGAGGGAAATTTTAAAAAGTGGAGTTGGGGGGGAGCGGGGCTTGCGGGGGCCGGAGCGCGACCTCGTCTTTGAGTTTCCCCGGGGGAAAGATGACGATTGGCCTTGGGGGTCTTCGATTCGCCGTTGAAAAAAAAAAACCCTGATCGAACCCCTCTTTCTTTGGGGTTTCAGTCTTTTTTAATCGTATTTCTGAAACAAGTTTTTGTTAAGGCTGACCGGAAATTTTTTTTTTTGGTCAAAACCGGATGATTATCACGATTGAACCGGAAGTTCCGGTTTGATGCCCCCTCAGAACCCCGGCCGGTTTCGGGCAGTTGGCCGGCTCCGATCGAACCGGGGGCCGGTCGGTCCGGTCGGCTCTGATAACTTCCTTCAACCACGATTAAAGGGGTGTCATAACTTAGCAGACTGCACATCAAACTTCCTTCCAGTTCATCAATGTCGCTCCATACCCATTTTTTCCCATTCCGTTCATCTTCTTCTTCTCCACACGCCCTTTCACACAAGCTCAAATTTGAGTCCCATGTAACCCCCACACTACAACCAAAAACCCCAATTCTGAAAAAAAAACCCTTTCCACATTTTCCAGAGCTCCCCCTAACTCCCACCACCTAACCCTCCTAAAAAAACCCGCAGCTCTCCGACAACCCCGGGGGGCATCCCACGCCTGGGACCCGACTTCCAAGGTGGTCGGAGTCCCTCCAGGAATCGCCACCAAGGCCCCGGGGAATCACGTTCCGGGGAAAAATCTCCCCCCGCCACCCAGTTCCCCGGTGACCTCCCCCGCCGCCGCCTTCAACGGTTCGCTCTGGGTTCCTCATGGGCCGGGGGGCGGTGGAGGCGGGCGGACAAGGGGGGCAGGGGCTGACGTCTGGGCGCCTAATGTGAATGTTTTAGGGATCCAAGGGGGGGGGAGAGGGCGGGGGACTGTTGGGGGATCCTTTTGGTTTCTGTTTTTGCTTTCAGTATTTTTAAGGGGGTTGCAAGGTGGGGAAATGGTGGAAAAGGAAAGGATTGGTTTGGAGGGGTTAGGGGTTTTGAAGAGGGAAGATGATGAGGGAATTTTGCTGCTGCTTGTTGAGCATACAATTGCTTTTGATTGGGGAAGATTGGGGAAAATTTTAGGGGTATATTAAAAACTGGGGAAGTTTCCTATTAAAACTTGTTTAATTTAAAATTTTTAGTAGGTTTCAATTCAATTGAACATGTGAATAAGGTTCTTGTCTAAGAATGTTGAAAGTGTAGTAAAATTAACACTAAAACCTGTGAAAACTGTTTTTGGTAGGGGGGTTTTAAATGGTAATCACTCTTGCTATTTATATTTTCAGCCACATAGTTTTCATTAAAATTTTTTTTTTCTTAATGATTAGTGGATTGAATTCGAGATTGAGTGGTTTAGAATTCGAGATTGAAGATGTGAGACAATGCATCTGGTCTAAATTAAAAAAGGAAAAAAACGTATAAAACCCCTAAAAGGGGTTTCGGGGACGGTGTTTTAAATGGTCCAACGCTTGCTATGGTATGATTTTTCGACACTAGATTGGATTTAACTTGTTTTTTCATTTTTTGGTCCTTTCAAAAACTTTTTTAATGTAGTTCGAGTGGGGGTTTTTACAGATTCAGATGGAATATTTTTTAAAAATTTAAACCAGTTAAAACAGATACTAAACATTGTAAATTGTTGTTGAACTGTAATAATAAGTTTTTGGTGTGGGTTGAATGGTTCAATCACTCTGTATGGCATGATTTCTGATGCGTAAAGTGTACGGCGCCAAAATAGTTGAATGGAACTCGTATTCGGTTGACAATAACCATCACTAGCTTTAATTCAATAAGTCGTTGAAAAAGCTTCCCTATTTTCAGGATTTCTTTGGTCTGAAACATGATGCATATGGTGAAATAGGGGAAGAGCAGACATGGGGGACAGTTCATCCCCCCTTCGAGGCTGTTACACAAGGAAAGCGACCTGCTTATGTGTTCGTATAACAAGAAAAAGGCGTGCTGCTTGTGCAGAAGGTCCCTCGAAAAAACCGGCGAGAATGGGACATAAAGGGGAAACTTTTTACTTTAATGCATAAGGGGCACTCAATCAAGGGCTTAAAACTTTGATTTCAGGACATTGTTGGGGCGAAAAAGCTTTCAACGATCCCGAAAAAAAAAATACACGAAAACCTCGGGGGAACATTGCAATTTTTTCTTAAAGCCGGATGATTTCCCTTAAAGTTATACGAGTATTGGCTTCCGGATAAGGATGGTGTAGTTTGTTTTCGGAAGGATAAAACTCGGATCCTGTGGTTTTTCATCTGAATCAGCTTTTTCCAGGGGACGCACGGACGGCATAACGAGCTCTTTTAACCTTTTTCCGATTCAATTGTCTTGGTTTTGAGGGGAACCCAGACAAGGGAAATTGGGGAAATTGGTCCAAGAATGTTTTACCAAAAAGCACAGAATTTTGGGGCCTTGGGAAAACTCCCGGGGGAGGGAAAGCCCCCCTTTAAAAAATGACAGAATTTTTGCCATTGATCTGGGGATGTCTTTTTATTGCAGTTATTGGCCTTTGGGGTAACAAGGGAAAAATATCGGGGAGATTATACCGGTAAAGATCCAATTCAATTCTTCTGCAGTACACTTTCTCCACTTACATTTTGTTTTTTTCTGTTTCATGGGGTATTCGTGCAAACCTCAAAGCCTTTAAGGGCCTTAAAAGGTATGTAAAGAAGACACTTTCGCCGCTGGATGGTTATGCCATGTGTTTCTGAGCTGGATTCGCCCCAGGCTGTGAAAATTGCCGAGAAGGCAAATTTTTTTAATCGTTGTTGCGGGGTTTTTATTTATCTCAGAAACTGAAGTTTTATGACAGGTTACCTTCTGTACCCCGGCAAACAGATGTCCCTTCCTTTTGTTTTTTTGTAAGTAAAAGCCCTTTTTTTGGCCCCACTAGTGGGGGGCCAATCGATGTACGTTTGCAAAATCTACCCCGAATCTAGCTTTCCCGGGGGTTTGGGATACCTGGCGAAGCCGGCCAAAAAAACCAGCAGAAGTGTCTTTGGCGAATACAATCCAGTGACAAGAAACAAAACTTGCAACCATTTTTCGGGTTGGGGGCCTCAAATGAACGCCTTGATGTTGCTATGATGCGGGTGGAAGACTTTCCGATGACAGGGGTACCCTGAATCATTCACTAAGGTTCCGATGAAGGACATGAACATGCGGGCAGATCCTTCGCGAGGATATCCAGGTAAAAACTTACCGTTCTACAGTGGAGATCAAGTGTCAGCTTTGGTCTGGCTTGAGCTACACCAACTACACCTACAGTCTTTTGTCACCACCAAACAAGCTGACCGGTTTCACCTCCTTGACGATTCCTCGAAAGAGAATACTGGCACAGCAGCCGACAAGGCTACGCTCGTACAAGACATAGCATCGTGCGATTCGCTCAATTTACTGGTAGCCTCCTGACAATTCCGGTGAGGTGGATGGAAGCCATTAGTCTTGCTGTTTCCCAGGGTTCCAGAGGTGCGAAAGGAACTCCATTGAGACAACTCGGGGGTCGGGCCGATGCAACTGTTTCTGGTACTCGGCCGAAACGAGCACTTGGCACCTTGAAGCCCTCAGCGTAGCAGACGAAGGTGGGAAAAGGTCATGGCTCTGGGGAACCATGTCTTGATGCTGGAGATTTGGAAACACTATTGCAGTTGGTCCTCTTTAGATCATTGCCACGAGAATTTTACGATGCTCGGATGAAATAGAGAACGTAAACTTGAATTCGAGCCCGGTTCATTGGTAATCTGTGTGTATATTCACTGGGTTTTTAACGTAACAGGACATGAGGGTATGTAATCTTTCATTCTCTGTCAATAAATGATTTAGCACTTGCAACTTATCCGAAGAACACACCCTCTAAGCAGGGAACAACCCACAAGAACACCTTAATCGTAATATAATGATCCATAATGAAATATTAAAAAGTTAATGAGTATCATGGGGTTTTTTCTTACAATTTGATGGTACTTTTGGAAAGCCTCATGCTAAAATGTGGGGTTTTGGTCTATTTTGAACAATTGGTATTGTTTCACTTAGACTATTTCTCGCTGAAAATGGTGTTTATGATCTCTCTTACAATTCATCGTCAATTTTCGATTCAAGAACTTTTTTTCGTCATCTTGGACTCCGAACTAATATGACAAAAAAACTCGACCAATGCAATTTTTCGTATCCTAATCTAAAAAATAATCCAAATTGCTAAACAAAACCCTTAAAACCATCATCATCATACCTGAAATTCGATAAACCCACAACTTAAACTCGTATTTCAATAAATTTGCAATTCCACAATTAACCTTTAAATTATAATCCACTCTTTTGAAGAAGTTATGAGTTTTTGGAGTAATCTATGTTGACAACATGAAGAAAATTGCTAGCAAGTTTAAAAGTTGAGAAACATTGGAAACAGACAAGTAATTGCTACAGAAGAAGGTGCTAGAAAATGAATAAATTCTACAACTTTGAGTAAGAAGGTGATTAGGTTGGAAGTTACATTAAATTCCTTTTTGCTTGTCAAATCTTTGGTAATTATCCCTTTTGTACCTTACTTATTACATTGCATATTGGTATTTCAATAATTTTTTTAAAATAGAGATTGTACATATTGAGGGGCGAATGAAAGTGTAAAAACCCTGTTGGGCTAAATCGACTTAGTGACCCTATGGTTTCAATATACAATATTATACATGTGCTTATTTCGTTAAATTAATAATTTTATAAAATTGATTTCGATATCTTATTTTACGAAATTCTTGGTCCATGACATCATCTCATGATTTAAACACACCAAAAACCTATACAAAGGAAAATCAGCAATCAGCACACACTCCAAACACCCTTAGAAAAATCAGAACCACGAGCCCTTTTACAAAAAAAAAAAAAAAAAAAAAAAAAGTCGTAGCCTCGTAGGTTGAATCCTACGCCCTACCCTCCTAATCTACCAAACAAATAACCACCCAACAGATAAAATATACAAAACCCCGTGACAAAACAAACAAAGCTTAAAACCGAAAGAGTTCCAAACCTCAACCTGGATGAAAAATTGGTTCCAATCACCAATCATTTCGGGAACTGAAATCGAGATTTTTCCCAGCGGCTCGAAACCATCTATCCGCCGCCAAATCAGAATTGGAATTGTCGAAACTCGCTCTTTTTAAAAAATTCTTGTTATTTCTTTCCCCCTAAATATACCAAAACACCGTGTACATCAACATATACGAAGATCCGAACTCACTAACACCTTCCTACTATTAAGAAAGTGATATATTACAATTCCAAGGATTTCTAAAAAAAAATTTCCCCCTAAAGTACCAAAACGCACCCTAGAATAAAAAAGGGGACCAAAAAGGACAATTACCCACAATTCGTCAATAAAAGCAACCACAACCGCAAGAAGTGTACGAACATTCTTCCACCACTTCCGTCTATCTCTTCCCCAATCCTTCATCAATTGACGAATTTCACCATGAGTAACAGTGATCCCAAATAACGCCTATCCTTACCCAGCTCAGCAAGGTATTTGACATTCAATTTTTTCCCCCTGAGAAACGAAGCAAGTTATTGTTTAAGCTCTTTACTCTGTTTTTTCCTTGACGTTTTACAGGGACTATCAAGACCGCCGGGAGCCGCCGCCGCAGTACGCCGCTGCTCCGCCGCCCAGGAGGCAGGCCGGATTCCTTGAAGGCTGGTGATGATCACTTAGTCATTCAACTGTTCTTAATTCTTATTGCATAGCAATAAATGAATGAAATAATATGGCCTGTTTTTTTTTTGTATCAGTTTGGCTGCTTTGTCTGCGCTGCCTTGGGGCGAGTGTTGCTGCGATCCATCAATCATCTGCTTCTTTAATCATCATCATCATCATCATCATCATCCCATCATAAGCAATTTTGGTTATCATACATAGCAGATGCTAATTTGTATTCCTCTGCCTCTATGGAGTTGCTCTTATCAATTAGGCTTCTTTGTTCTTTGTGATTTAATGTGTAAATGCAATATTGGAAGCTGGTTTAAGAATAAAGATTGCAAGAGATCTAAACACTGAAGTCCATTTCCATAATCTAATTTAAGAACTAGATCCATGTTCTGTTATAATTATATCATTTCATTTTGGTGTTTGGTGTGTGTTATGACTATATTTGTTAGGCTCTGACTCGAGCTACGATCTTTTCAATCGATGAGGCACGATCGGTAAGATTGGGACAAATCTTGGGTGGGTCTCGGGTAAACATGTATAAAACCATCATAATCTAAGTATTTTAAGCCATACAAAGTAGATAAAAAGTATGTCTGACTTCATAACGGTGGTCGCTAAAAGGCTTGCAATTCTATGTTGCTGTTGCCTAAATTTTAAGTTGAGCTCGATTGTAGCTTGAGCCCAAATAGCTAGGGCTAATCAATTGCTCTCAAACACGTTGTCTTGCTTGTCTAGCCAGCAAGAACCCTTGCAAGCACCTCATCGACCAACGTAGCAGACGAAGGAGGAAAGAGGGTCATGGCTCGAGGAACCAATGTCCCTTTATACTATGAGATTAGAAACGCACTGTTGCAGTAACATGCTCTTTAGATCAATTTTCCACGATGAATGTTCCGTAAAGCAAAATCAATTCGACCTTAAAAGCAAACTCGAATTCGAGCCTCGTGCTCGACTGCTCGTTCATTCGCTGGGAGGTTTGTGAGTTGTAATTGGACAATGTAATCTTTTCATCCTTTTGTCAATAAACGACAGAGACGCTTTGCTTACCATTAATTCTGCAGTTCTTTTTTCTGTAATGTCCATGCAAGTGTTCTTATATCGCAGTTGGACTTTGAGGTTGCAGATAGTCCGTGAGAAACGTTGACCAAACTTCAAAGCTTAGCTTTACAACCAAAGTGTTATTTAGCAAACTGTATAATAAAAAATTCAACAACTTTCAGGCAGAAAGGTGGATTAGGTTGGAACCCATTTAATTCCTTTTGCCTATCAAATCTTCTGGTATTTATCCTTTTTGGTACCAAACTTATCTTTATGTACGTACTGGTATTTCAGCAATTTGAAAATCTAATTTCTGGGCTTTTCACATAAATAAATAAATAAAATTAACTATTAACCAAAATAAATACCGTTTAAAACTATTGATTTTCGTAGGGATAAACGCCCGTACCCCAGGCGATATCGCCCAGGCCCCAGGCGATATCGCCCGTGGCCTTTGATTTTCCGAACCACCCGATTCCAATTCGCCCAAAAACCCCCGATTATAAGCAACTCGCCCGGCCCATAGGCGATATCGCCTGTACCATAGGCGATATCGCCTATCCCCTAGTTAATTATAGCATATTAAATAATTAAGTATTTATCATTCAGTCATCATTGTTTTAATTTTTAAAAAACCCTTTTGTCTACCCTTTTTTTTCAGGGCTTGCGATGGAGTCCTCAATCTTTCAATCGTTATCCCACAGGTAATAAGTTATATATAAAGTGATCATAAAATTTCAAAATGGTGCGGATTGGTCTTGAAATTTTGAATCGTGTTACGATGTACACTGCAGTAGCCAGATGCAACATTTTTCGTTCATTTTGCCACATCACCACTGGCTCGTCATTTTAACTAAAAAAAACTGGCTTGTCATAAAAAATATAATAAAAATGTATTGATAGGGGTAGGGCCAACTCGCGAGCTATATTATTCGAGCCAACTCGCGAGCCGTAAAACGAGATAGCTCGCGAGCTAGGCTCAACGAGTCGACGAGCCGAGCCAGCTCACGAGCCTACTGAGTTGACCCAAAGGGTAGGCTCGGGCTCGGCTCATTTACTATCGGCCGGCTGCCGAGCCGCTCATTTACAAACGAGCCGAGTTTCGAGCGAAGTTTTTAGTCTTTTTTCCGAGCCGAGCTCCGAGCCGCTCACGAGGGGCTTGGCTCGTCAACAGCCCTAGATACGGGCCAACCAAACTCAAAAAAAAACCCCTCAAATTAAAATTTATGACAACTGATAAATACCATTTTGAAGTATTTAACCCTAATATGATTACTGATAAATAATTAATTTAGTTATTAAACTGATATAAAACTCTGGTTAATTAATTTATTACCTGTGGGATAACGATTGAAAGATTGAGGACTCCAATCGCAAGCCCTGAGAAAAAGGGGGTAGACAAAACGGTTAAAAATTAAAACAATGATGACTGAATGATAAATACTTAATTATTTAATATGCTATAATTAACTAGGGGTAGGCGATATCGCCTATGGTACGGCGATATCGCCTATGGGCAGGGCGAGTTGCTTTTTAATCGGTGGTTGGGCGAATTGGAATCGGTGGTTCGGAAAATCAAAGGCCACGGGCGATATCGCCTGGGGCCTGGGCGAAAATCGCCTGGGGTAACGGGCGTTTATACCTACGAAAATCATAGTTTTAAACGGTATTTATTTAGGTTAATAGTTAATTTATTTATTTATTTAGGTGAAAAGTCCCTAATTTCTATACACAATCAGTGTTTTACCATTCGTGATAAAATATAATTATATTCTTCAGCTCTCGTTTTTAGTGATACAATTTTAAATATGCTTTATTTATGAGAATGCTTTTTTGTTAATTATTAACCAAAAATATTTTATTAATGCAGTCCACATAAATAATAAAATAATTTGTTTTTGAAAAATATAACACCAACTATATATATAGTAATAGTAGCACCTTTTGAAAATTGCATGGTTGGGATAGTTGTGTCACTATAGGTGTAGTGATTATGGGCCAATGTTCAACATTTAAACGAGTCAGACTATCACTAACTAGTTTGAAGAACCGAGCACAATATTTTTTTTTAAAATAATACCAGGATGAATATATGGTTCAAAATTCAAATAGTTAGATTGGTGGAACAATAGTAATATTTAACTAGCAAGAGATCCTTGATGCGCCTTGGATTTCGGGAAAGGGCTAGCCCTTTAGTGAGGTGAATGTTCACAACCTTTAGCGGCAACGAGCATGCTATATCAGGTGTAGGGTCCGAGTGTGTTGTACATTTAACTTATAAGCTTGGCCTAATACTCTCAGATAGCACCAACTATTGCGTAATTCCCAAAACATACACAAAGTTTTAAGAAATACTCGATTACACCATCTACCGGGACCAAATTTTTTCATAGCACGCCGTCAAAATTTTCCTTTAATTTGTAGAGAATGGCATAATGACGGTGCAAATAAGCTGACGTGGGTTCTACTTGGATGATAAAACTTGCCACGTCATCATTAAAATAATTTTTATTAATAAATAAATAATAAATCTTTTACTCTCTCTCCCTGAATCCTTCCCGTTCCTAATTCCCTCTTCTCTCTCCACCTCACTCCCCATGACCGAACAAATCCCCCGTCCTGCCTTTCCGATTCTGATTCTGATTCTCCTCCTGCTTCTCTTCCGGGTCCACGGGGTTTTTCTCGACAGCAGTAACAGTACGAAGGGGGGAAATCCGTCGGTGGGTACTCGTATATCTCGTGGCGTTGTTGCTACAAGGAGATCTGGAAGAGAATCCGGCATGGCTGGTATTAGGGAAAAAAGGGGGTGAGTACAGAGCACGGTTGGAGACGAGAGAGAAAGAAGAACGACTTCCTCCGCTGCTCATGAACTCCTCTTTCTTTCATCACGACACGGCTGGAGTTTTGTTGTGCTCTGTTTTCCAATTGGGACTCAATTCTCGGCCATCTGCTTCGACGAGGAGCGGGCCATTTAGATCCGCGGCGGCGGGGGAATCTTCAGCAACCTCAATTATTTCCCTTCCTCGTACGACGTTGTTTTCGTTTTCCCCAATTTCGTCCAATTGAGGCTACGATTTCTTCTCCAGCGGATTTGCATGCTTGTCTTCACCCATAGACGCCATTTTTTAAAAATTTGCTGGAAGTTGGATGAATTGGATGTTTTTTTTCATGGTTTTAAGAAGGTCTCAAGGTCGTAGCTCCTCGTTTCTTGCAGATTGTCGGCAGAGTTAGCGATGGTGGAGAGTAATGAGGCAGCGGATCATACCGTAATTTCAACGAAAACAACGTTCTAGAGTAGAAGCTGCAGCGGATTATACGATGGGGAAAGGACGCGCTCCACGTGACCGGAGGCGAGGCAGAGATCGAAGAATCTGAAGTTTTGAGAGAGTAGAGATGAGAATCAAAGAAGAATAAGATCGGATAGAAGATAGAGAGAGACGAGATCGAAGAGTTAAGAGTTTGGGTGAGTATGGAGATGAAGAGTTTAGAGAATAGAAAAGAAGAGTTTTTTGGGTATTCCAAGTCATGATCTTTTCTTTCTCATACATTGTTTTTTTTTTAAGAGACTAAACAAGAGAAAAATTTCAATGAATGCATTAACAACAATGATTCAATGAACACAAGACCATCTCTTTGACTTCCATTCATTTATGCCAAGACTCTTCCATTTCCTATGTCATTCAAGACTCTTCCATTCCCTATGTCATTCAACACTCTTCCATTCCTATGTCATTCAACACCCCTCCTCAAGATTGGTTGGTGGAGATCCCTTAACCAATCTTCCATGAATCTTTTCACACACTTGCGAAGTAGTTGCTTTTGTAAAGATATCCGCAAGTTGTTCTTCACTCTTCACAAAGGATGCTTGAATTGTCCCATCTTGAACTTTCTCTCGAACAAAATGACAATCCACTTCATTATGTTTGGTTCTCTCATGAAACACCGGATTTGAAGCAATGTGCAACGCCGCCTTGTTATCACAATACAATTGATAGGATGATCATTTTCACACCCAAATCCTTCAAAGCTCCTTCAACCAAATCAACTCCTTAGTAACCTCCTTCATGGCCTATACTCGGCCTCAGCACTAGATAGAGACACAACCTTTTGCTTCTTACTCTTCCAAGTTACTAAGTTACCTCCAATAAAGGTACAATATCCGGTGATAGACTTCCTATCTTCTTTATCTCCAGCCCAATCCGCATCACAATATCCAACAAGATCGGTATTTTGATTGTTGTTTAAACCAAATACCCTTTCCCGGATTCATCTTCAAGTACCTTAGAATCCTTTCCCCATGTGCCAATGATGAAGCGTTGGGCTTGCATATGTTTGCTTACTTTGTTCACGGCAAAACATATGTCAGGCCTCGTGATTGTTAAGTAAATCAACTTCCCTACCAACCTTTGATAATCGCTTAACATCCTTCCAAGGCTCCTTCATAACATCATCTTTGTAATTATCTTCAATGGGAGTCTTAGCTGGTCTCGTTCCTAATTTCCCGGTCTCACTAAGTATCTCCAAAGTATACTTCCTTTGACATATGGACATCCCCTTATCCGTCCTAAGTATCTCGATCCCAAGGAAATATTGAGCTCTCCCAAGTCTTTGATATCGAACTCCTCCTTAAGCATCCTTTTGGTTTTCTCAATTCCTTCAACATTATCACCAGTAATAATAATATCATCAACATAGATATAGAACAACCACCGTCCTTCCTGTCCATGCTCCACGAAAAGAGAATGGTCGGCCGAAGATCTCGAGAACCCCTTCTCCATTAGACACTTGCTCAACCTTTGGTACCAAGCTCTAGGTGATTGTTTCAATCCATAGATTGCTTTCTTGAGTCTACAAACTTGATCTCTTCCCTTTGACACAACTCCTTCGGGAATATCCATATAGACTTCTTCTTCCATTTCTCCTTGCAAGAATGCATTCTTCACATCCATTTGCCAAAGTCCCCATGACTTGTTATAGCCACGAAAGGAGCCCCTTACGGTGTGAAGCTTTGCTACGGGTGCAAAAGTATCTGTGTAGTCTTCTCCATATACTTGAGTATATCCCTTTGCAACCAACCTAGCCTTGTACCTTTCTAGTGTTCCATCACTCAATCTCTTGATCGTGTACACCCAACGATTCCCAACACACTTCTTATCCTTGGGACGCTCCACAATCTCCCAAGTATCATTCTCCTCATAGACTCTAGCTCTTCTTCCATAGCATTCGTCCACTTAGTCTTTGATCTAGCTTCTTGGTATGAGTTCGGGATCTCCTCATTATCCAATTCCACCAAATAACACTGATGCATCTCTGGCAACAACTCCAAAGTATAATAATCCTCAATAGGATAAACACACTTCTCTTTCTCCTTTGAATTGGAAGATTCCCCTACATCAACAAAATTGATATAGTAATCTTTCCAATGACTCGGAGGATACTTGATCCTAGTACTCTTCCTTAGGCAGGTACTTGTTCTTGAGTGAGTGGAACCTCACGAAGACCGGTTGGGAGAGTCACTTCGTGATGGACTTAGCAATGGTTCATAAGAAAGAGGTCATTCCTCCATAGTTTTCTTGAGATTCCTCCTCTTGAAGATTATCTCCTCCATGCTTTGGTGTTCCTCCTCTCTTCTTGAGGATCTCCCTCGCGTCCACTAGACTCACTCACACTTCCACTAGAATCACCATCTTCATTGGTGTGATCGAGTTTACAAGCTTGTTTAATCCTTCCAAGAGAACCTTCAAACGTTTAGCTTGATCCTCAGTAGATTGAACAAGTTTCGCTCCTTTAGACCAATCCTTCTCATTGAAGTAACTTGATTCTTACATCAAACCTTTACATCCCTTGAGACATACATTCTTCTTGTCTCGGGATTTAACATTTCCACCCCTTTTGAGTTGATGAGTATCCTAAGAAAACGCACTTGATACTCCTTGGTTCAAGCTTGTTTCTCGTTCCTTCCGGAACATGCACATAACAAATGCATCCAAAAACCCTGAGATGATCAATCTTGGGTTTTTTCTCCATTCAGAATTTCATAGGGAGACAAATTGTTGAGATTTGGTGTGGGTAGACCATTTATAAGATAAGAAGAAGTCATGACCGCATCTCCCCAAAATGTCTTGGGAACACCTCTAGCAAATAGAATTGTCCTTGCATCTCCATTAAGTGCCTATTCTTCCTTCCGCCACTCCTTTTGTTGTGGAGTAAAGGACACGTTGTTTGATGAACAATTCCATGTTTCTCAAGAAACTCCTTCATTTGGTGATTCATGTACTCTCCACCATTATCCTTCTAAGAGTTTTAATCTTAGCTCCATATTGAGTAGAGACATAGCTATGAAACCGAATGAAGCATTCAACCGCTTGACTCTTAGAACTCATAAGTGTGACCCAAGTATATTTGCTCTTCTCGTCAATGAACGAAATAAAATACTTATATTGATCACGGGTAGAGCAAGGAGAACTCCATACGTCAGTGTGGACCAAATCAAAACAACTTTCATAATGACTACTAGAGTCCGGAAAACAACTCCTACTATGCTTCCCCAAAATACAAGCTTCACACCCTTCTAGTTCCTTGGTTAGGTTTGGAACCATAAGTTGTAAAGTCTTGAATTGTGGATGTCCAAAGCGTTCATGCCATCTACTCGGAGAAAGCTTGGCAACGAACCCCTTTTCTTTATTCGCAGCTACTTTATTATTGTCCACCATGTATAAACCATTCTTAACCTCTCCTTCCCCAACCGTGATCCCTGATTTCTTATCCTGAAATACCACACCATTGGAGTCAAATATCACTTTGCAATCCAGTCACTAGTTGCCTTGAAAAACCGAAAGCAAGTTGTTAGTGAACTTAGGCATAAGCAAAGCCTTAGTCTTCCCATTAAGAATGTGCAAATCACCAATTCCTTCTATATTAACACTATCCCCATTCGCACACATACTTTCCCGGAATGAGGTCTTAGATTCTCAAGAAGATTAGAATCACTATCATATTGTGAGATGCACCCAATCAACAAAGAGGTTTAGAAGTACTAGCAAAGAGACTTTTAACCTCGGTGAGTTTGTTTAATGCTCTTGAATAAGAGCATCCAAATCGGACTTCTTCACAAACTCCTCGTTCTCCTCCTTAGCCATGTTAGCAACCTTCTTGGTCCATTAGAACCGGATTTGACAAACCATGAAGGAGCGTAGATGAGATAGAGAGCCCAACACTTGTCTTTAATGTGTCCTTTACTTTGCAATGAACACAAAACAAGTCCTTCTTTTCGCCATAAGACCCACGCCCTTGAGACCTTTTCCCATAGTGAGCGGATTCCTTGGGTCTTTCATAGAGACTTCGACCCTTCTTCCTTTGGATCGCTAAGCACACCTCATTGAGGCTAGGAAGTTTTGCATACCTAAGTATGTGCTTAATGAGATCCTTGAATGAATCATCCAAGGTGAGTAGGAGACCAAACACTTGATCTTGCTCCTTCCTTCTTGCAACACGATAGGGTCAGATGACGATGGTCTCAACATATCCATTTCTGCCCAAAGTGCCCTAAATTCCCCAAACAATTCCTTGAAAGATTTCCCTTCTTGTTTGAGATCGTTCAAAGCCTTCTTCACTTCAAAGATACGGCTTATATTAGAGAAATTACCAAACACACCCTCCAAAGTATCCCAAAGATCCTTGGCCGTTTCAGAGTAAGAGTAGGCTGCAAGGATTGATGGATCAAGGGAGTTTTGTAACACCGAAAGAACAAGTTGATCATCTTGCTCCATTTTCTTCACCAGATTTCCGAAAGGTGAAGAGTCACCCTCAGTCAATACACCCTTCCCCTTCCACTCGGCCGAAGAATATGCCTCCCAAAGGCCCTTGCTTCTAAGGGCATTTCGTGGTCCTAGACCACAAGAGATAGTTGCCCGTTTAGAACCACGGCAACACAACATTCTTAGAATTCTCCATTGATTTCAAGAACCATTGCCAAGATCTAGTTAATGCTCTGATACCATGAAGATTGAGAGAGTAGAGATGAGAATCAAAGAAGAATAAGATTTGGATAGAAGATAGAGAGAGACAGTCGAAGAGTTAAGAGATTTGAGTAGGAGATGAAGAGTTTAGAGAATAGAAAGAAGGTGTTTTTTGTATTCCAAGTCATAATCTTTTCTTTCTCATACAAATTTTGTTTAAAGAGACTAAACAAAGAATAATTCAATGAATGCATTAACAACATGATTCATGAAACAAGACCATCTCTTTGACTTCCATTCATTTAGCCAAGACTCTTCCATTTCTATGTCATTTAAGACTCCTTCCATTCCCTATGTCATTCAACACTCTTCCTTCCCTATGTCATTCAACAGAATCAACATCAGAATAGGAAGGGCAGGGAACGAGGAAATCGCTCTGCCACGGGAGTGAGCTAGGGCGTTGTTGAAATGTCGGGTAGAAAATTGTGAAGAAGGTAGAGATGTTAGGTGTACAATAAGCATGGTTGGTCGGGATGGAGTTGACGGGCCGTTGTTGGCCGACTTCGTGACGGTGGTAAACGGAAAGTTACAAAGGGAATGAATAAAGGGGAATTTTTTTTATAATTTAATTATTAATTTTTATATTTTATTATTTTAATAAAAAAGTTAATATGTCATTGAAAACTTATGTGGCAAAAATTGTCCACGTCAGCTGACACATACTTAATTTAAATGCAGTGGACGGGGTTTGCCAAATAGACTAACGGAATATGAAAAAAATTGACGGCGTGCTATTTAAAACTTGGATCCCGGTAGATGGTGCAAATGAGTATTTCGTAAAACGGTGTGTAATGTTTTTGGGAAAATTTTGTAATGTTGGTGCTATCTGAGGGTATTAGGCCTATAAGCTTCAAAGTTTGCAAAAAGACGTTTTTTGTGGTACCAATTCGTGTATCTGGATTTAACAAGGTACCAAAATGGATAATAGCATGAATCATCCATAAAAGCCAAGTCTCAACTGCGGGGAAGCGGTAGGAAACATTTCCTTAATACTACAACTTCCGTTTGTCTCTTTCCTTTGCTTCATCAGCTTCTGCAGATCCAATTCACAGTCATGACTAATAATGATCCCAAATACCCACCTTCCCTGCTCAACAAGGTATCAATTGATCAAACTTCTTCTCTAAAAGAAAAAGTACTTTGCCTTTACTCCCTTCTTTTCTTCTTTAGGTTGGTTTTTTGTCAGGGTACTATCAAGAAAACCCCGGTGGTACCCCCGCCCAGTCCTGTGCACCGCCCCCAGGAAAAGACCGGTTCCCTTTAGGTGGTATGAAAAAAGCAACTTTCCTCCCCTTTCTTTTCATTCCTCAACGAATGGTGAATAAAAAAATTAGTTTGCTAGTTTTTTTTTTTTTTTCCAAAAACGTCGGTGCTTTGTGTGCTGCTGCCCCTTAGGGCTGGACCCCCCTCCCCCCCCCCCGGGGTTGTTTTAATCACCTATCGATCATAAACCAGGGGGCAAATGTGTAAAGAACGAACCCCCATTTTTATTTCGGGTTGATTAACGCAGAGCTACTCTGTTTTTTTACTTCGGTTCTTTTTTTTTAATAGTTTGCTTAAGTGATCTTTGTGATTTGATGTTTTAATGGTTTTGGAAGTGGGGTA